>JBAMJV010002193.1:0-177500 GCA_037951105.1 Echinarachnius parma | reverse complement strand
AAAGTAATAGTGTATGACGTATGTTCATTTTGTATATTTGTACAACATTTTTCTGACATAGATGTGACAACCATATCCACGAATAATATCGCATTCTGGTATCGGATTACATTTGACGTATCATGACAGTATTGTATTCATCTACCTTCTCTTTTCTTCGATGATATTGTCCTGAAATAGTAATGACGGACGTTACTCGCATTTAACCTTGCTTTCTCGGATATCATGTCTGTAGTGGCATTCATTGCTTCAGTAACGATTGTCCCGACAACAATACTTCAGTATCATTATTCATTATTAGGTAATAATCTATAATACGTAAGGATTCGTGTGATTGATTGCTGACAAGTCATTTCCTAACACTATCTTCAATTCTAAAAAGAGTTTTAGTAACCTTCAGTACCACGACAACATTAAGTGTAAAAACTTACACCAATTTGATGATTTTATGGGGCGTGAGATGGCTTAAGTGCTCATGCATGACCGTGTTATCATGATTAATGTGACGGGCGCCAACCTGTTGAATGTAGCAGGTACTAATTACATTAGTCCTAAGTACTTATAAGATGAATCCCTTTGTTGGGGTGTCCTTAAAGGGATCTAGTATCTGTGTTGATATTCATGCAAAAAGTGATGAATGGTTGATAAAAATGTGTATTGTTGTGATCTGATATGTCCACTGGGTAATGTGTGAAAATCTCAGACACGTTAAATGGATAATGTTGACAGGTCAAGAAAACGCAAGTGATATTCCGCTAGTTCATTGCATTAACCTTGTACACAGTTATAACTTTCCAGTGGATAATTAAAAATCCGAACTCTTCAATCAGAAGTCAGAAATATCTTTTTAACTGAAGATAAATTTGGAAAACCGAAAGCTGGTAATATACAACAAATACAATGAGGTATACCTCTGAGAAACACTTGAGTTCCAAGTAAGTTTTGGGGATTTTGACAATGTTACTAGATCCCTTTAACAATGTTTAATGCGACAGTCGCCAACGTATTGAATGTATAGCAGATAACAATCACATTAGTCAAATGCAAGTCCTTACCAGATGAATCCCTTTTATGGGGTGTCCTTAATGGTACTTATACCATCATCATGATCCATTATGATCAATGTTTGTATAAAAGTAACAGTATACCTTCCCGTCGTAGGTGTGAATACAATCGAGGCTTTCGTTCGATTTTGGGGTTTTCTGATGACGTTCTAATACGAAGAAGTGTATTTTTTTTTCCTTGCAGAATTAGGTCACTGTGTTACCATTATTCGTTTATTTTCTTCATCATTTTAGATTTAGGTACATTCAGATGAGTATCTTATATTGTAGACTAATTTTAAGTGCACTCTCCTTGATTGAACGCATTACAGTGTATCTGGTTTGACGTAATATCGGTCCATTACTTCGATTACATTACTAGATTATTATGTGCGTATATAAATTGTAGTACAGTCAAATACCTGCCTTAGTGGCCACCTGTCTATAGCATAATAGCAGCCAACATGCTAGTATAGCGACCACCGAAAGTGATCCCCTGTAGATAGAAACAGTGTTAAGTAACCTGTCTATAGAGGTCACCTGTCTACAGTGGCCAATATTCTGGTTTCCCTTATGTGGTCACTATACATGATTTAACTGTACACATAGGCGTACCCGGGGGGGGGGGGTTTGGGGGTTCAACCCCCCCCCCCCCTTTGACCAAAAAATTACTGTTTGGGGGGTTTGAACCCCCCCCCCCCCCCTTTTCAAATTTTAACTGGTCTCGAGACCAAATTTTAGCGGTCTCGACCGTCATTTTCGATGGTCTCGGCCTCAAAAAGTGCGACAAACCGTGGTCTCGGCCTCGAAAATGTCGAAAAATTTTGGTCTCGGCTTCGAAAATTTTCTACGACACCCCCCCCCCCCCCCCCCCCCTGCTTACAGGATTCTCAACCACTGGGTCTTGGTCTCGGTCTCGAAAATTGTGGACCGGACCTGGTCTCGGTCTCAACAATTGTGAAGGTACTTGGTCTCGGCTTCAAAAATATTCGACGACTGCCCCCCCCCCCCCCCCCCCCCCCGCTGACAGAATTTTGTTCTGAAGAAACCCCCCCCCCCCCCCTTTAAAAAATCCTGGGTACGCCACTGACTGTACATCATTCATTTTCGCATGTTCTATCAACTGGCTCGATTGCAACTGGTGTTGATGAAGATGTTGAATAATGTTGACATATGAAACTGACAAAAAAAAAACAAAAAAATGTACCAAGTTACAGTCGTTAGATATAACCTCATTAAGATTCCTAGCCGGCTTAGCAACGTGGATATTTCCGGTAATTCAAATGTTACGAGCCCTTTTTACACCCTTTTTTGCTTAGGTGTTACATTTTGTTGTTTTTTGTCGATAAATACATGCATCTCCAAGTACATGAGGTAGCCATAAACAAATACAATACCAGTTGGCGTATCGATTCACTGAAATTGATCATCCAAGTTTGTTATGCTATTGGTGTCTACATGGCAACGGCTTATTGGCAAGGCCAAAGTTATCCTTTCATTATTACCACAAATTTAGCTTTTAATACAAAGAATTCCTCGAAAATCTGAAATGAATCCCACATACCTGTATTCGATATCCACCTACACTGTGGCAGGTTGCTCGGTGAACTCGATTAACGCACTGATCACTGCATTTCCTAACAGTGTGTATGCTTTAGCCGTTGTCCGTTATGACGTACTGAATAGTACTGTAAATGGTTAACTTGCATTGTTTCATTCTATGTAATATCCGGTGAGGAAGTTATGTGGGGTTTTGAGATTTGCTGATACTATAGGGTACGAAATAATTCTTCTTACCATAGGTCAACATTCAGCCAAATGCTTATAATTGTACCATTGTATACAGTATTCGATTGATTTGCACGTGTGTCAGCAACTTCTTGCAAACTTTTCAGTTTCTGTGCATAATGTGTACTTAGGCCGAGGTGTGTTTGTCTGTTGGTATGTGCGTTTGTGTGCGTGTGTATGTGTGTGTGTGTGTGTGTGTGTGTGCGTGTGTGTGCGTGTGTTTGCATGTGTGTGTGTGTGCGTGTGTGTGTGCGTGTGTGTGCGTGTGCGTGTGTGTGTGTGTGTGCGCGCGTGTGTGTGTGTGTGTGTGTGTGTGTGTGTGTGTGTGTGTGTGTGTGTGTGTGTGTGTGTGTGTGTGTGTGTGTGTGTGTGTGTGTGTGTGTGTGTGTGTGTGTGTGTGTGTGTGTGTGTGTGCGTGTGTGTGTGTGGGTAGTATGTGTGTGCGTGTTTTTTCTGTTTGTATGGAAACGAGAAACACGGTCACGAGTCACGATAAATTCCATTTTACTTATTCCTAAAATAAACGTGATTTGAATAATAATCTGCACCTATACACGAATTAGTCACTGGTTACTAATAATAGTTATATCCCATTCAAAATTCCCATAATAGTTACTAATGCACAGTACACCAAAGTGCCAAAAGCAAATATTAGCTACATTTTGTATTTGAATTTGTTTTTGCAGGAATAAGTAATATATTTTCTATTACTCTGTGATTTAAAATAGTAATGTAATGCTCCACTTAGCATGTTTAGCCGTCTTTAAGTTATACATGATTTGAAAAGTCTGCACCTATACATGTATAAGTCACTGGTTACTATAATAGCTATAACCCATATCCTACTAGGATTTTAAATTACCATACTAGTGCAAAGTACAGTAAGTGCCGAAAGCAAATAGCTACATTTTGTATTTAAATTTGTTGTTGCAGGAATGAATAATATATTTTCTTTTAATCTGTGATTTAAAAAAAAAAGAGGTAATTTCATGCCCCATTTAACATGTTTAGCCGTCTTTGTGTTTGTAGTGATGTACACGCCATGCGACGGAAACTATATCAACTGAAAATAAGGTCTTTGACATTTAAAATCTGTTCTTAATACCTCAGTCACATTTGACACGGCGGCCGTACGGTCTAAAATTTCTACGGCCAATTACAAAAATAGGGCCGCCGTCGAATTTCTACGGTCACATGCATTAGCAGTCACATTTGCCACGGCCGCCGCACGGCATATCTTTAATTTGTGGAGACAGAAAATCTGCGGCTGCCGTACGGCCTTTAAAGTGATGACGCACGGTTGCCTTAGGGCGTCCCTGCGGTTGCCGTAGGTTATTTGAACAAATATAAAGGCAGACGCAAGGCGCCCGCAAGGCGACCGCAAGGGGGCCATACGGCAACCGTGCGGCCAGACTGACGCTACAGCTACACCCCTATAGAGTATAGGAGTGGCGTGTATAATTGCTTCGGCGACCGTAGAAATTAAAAAGAGTTATAACTTTTAGTTATAACTCTACGGCGACCCCTACGGCCTGTAAAATATACGGTTACGCCGTACGGTTACCCTGCGGCCACCGCAGATTTTCTGCGGCCGCCGCACGTTTCTCTCGATTTCGGGGGCGTACGGCCGCCGTACGCTCGCCGTAGAGCAAATGTGACTGTAGCATTAATCGTTTATTTGCATCGATTTCGGCTAGCATAGGCGCTTGCCAAAAGGGGGATTTCCCTCTCAAACCTCAGACAAGCATTGAATGTTACCATGACAACGGAAGGGTTTATGATCATCCCAGGTTCCAGCTATTCCTCAATCCTCAGTCTCATGTGATATTCAGTTAGACCATAGTGAGTAGGTCTATGGCTAGACAAGCTACAAGGTAGTTGACGGGGGAGAGGGGGGGGGGGGGGGGGGGGACATGGTAAGGAAATTCATGTCCCCTCGCTGCCCACTCCCCCCCCCCCCCCCCTCCTCCACCCAACGTATATAAAAGTAAGTTAAGTAATTTCTTTTCTTGACCACTGCCTGAAAATGATATGATGTTTTGCCCGAATTCGAAGTGCCCTTTTGCTAAAAAATAAGTATCTTACATTTGGATATAACCACATCGAAATGAGGCAAAATCTTCCAATTTAATGTTTGGGCTAAACTATCTTATTTGCATGGGGAAAATTAACGAATTTTCATGCAAAATCATCCGTTTTTGGAGCAACCCAGTTTTAAGTTAAGACACTGGAGATTGATTGATATTCGAGAAAAAAACTCATCACCGCACCCCCCCCCCCCCAAAAAAAAATAAAATAATAAATAAATAAAATAAAATAAAATACTTGTCAGTTGGCAATAATCAGTATGCGTTGTATTCCCTTTTCACTCGTTACTTTGTGTAAGACCTTGGGAAAAATAGCCTTTAGGGTACAAATTGGATGCTTTCTTTGACAGATTGTAGTAATTCGTTTTCCGACGGAAACAGCCGAATGTTGCCGGAAATGTTTCGGAAAGCGGAAGAGGAGGGGAAGTTGAAATCGAGGTTAAACCAGAAATAGCGTATCGAAGCCAGGCTTTGCAACTCCATACGGAGAGTTAAAGGGATGAGGGATCTAGTAACTTTGTTGACATGTGCAAAAAACTGATAAATTATTGATAAAATGTGTAGGTTTATGATCCGATATGTCTACTAAGTAATGTATGAACATTTCAGGTTAAATGGATGTATATGTCCGAGTAATGAGGGGAAATGCACAGCGATATTCGCGAACTGATTGTACTGACTTTGTACACAGTTATAACTTTCCAGTGGATAATCAAAAATCCGAACACTTCAATCGGAAAATATCTTTTTTAACGAAAGGGAAATTCGAAAAACGGAAACCTGTCCCATGCTTCTATTGTTAATACGAATAAAACAAGGTATGAGGGAACCGCTAGAATTCCAATTGGATTTTGAGGAATTGGACAATGATGTACTAGATCCCTTTAAACCAGAAATAGTGTATTGACGCCAAGCCTTGCAACTCCCTGCGGAAAGTTAAAGGTTGTCGAGCGTGGGGATGCTACACAGCGGGTCACCATTTTGAAACTAGGCCAGATTGTGTGCGCTAGTATGCATTTCGCACCGTGCGCAAGGCTTTTGCAAAATGGCACCGCGCATCTGATTTACGTCGATCCGAATTATCTTTAATGTGACTGAGTTGTTAAATTCGGGAATGCGCAAAGGATAGCGCAGTGTATTCAGAACCAGGGGTGTTTTACAAAGATTCTAAGTTGAACTGAACTCTAAGCTGGACCTACCAATTATAGTTAGTTTCTTTAATAATTTGTTTTAAACAGTTCTTTTAAAAGACATACATTTTGAATGAAATCAGTAATATTTATTATAATCAAGGAGCTATTGATATCATTTGTTGTTGGAAGTTTCAAATACTTGTATTTTGTTGCTTTTGTTAAAAAATACTTGTATTTTGTTGCTTTTGTTAAAAAATACTGCGTGATTCGCATAGTGTGTCTACAGGATCGAGATCTAAATCATGATACAAATCAAAACGTCACAATTTCTCAATGTAAACTTTCACATCCAGATGACATCACATAGAAAGTGAGAAAAAAATCGAGATTATATCGACGAGATCTAGGACAAAAATATGATGATGATGAAAAGCACGCGTTACATCTTTGTACACAGATAAATACCATTCGTGATTCCCATGTGTGTCTGGCGCTGACTGGATACAGGTGCAGATTCTTCATCATCATCGTCATCTTCATCTCATTTATGGGCATCCCCCAACTTCCGAACGTCGATCTTAAGCAGAGATCTTAAGATGAGGCTCATGATGGTGGTCTCCTGCGTTTTCGTATTTTTATGTTACTTTCTATTGACAATATTTGTGACTAGAAGCATGTATACCGACTCTTCATCATTATCTTCATCTCATTTATGGGCATCCCCCAACTTCCGAACGTCGATGTCAGGCAAGATAAGGCTCGTGATGGTGTAGGTCTTCTGCGTTTTTCGTCTGTTTTATCGCTTACTTTCTACTGACAGACAGTATTCGTGACTAGATACATACCGACTAATCATCACCATCACCATCACCATCTTCATATCATGTATGGGCATCCCCCGGCTTCCGAACTTCGATCTCAAGCAAGATAAGGCTCATAGTGGTGGTCTCCTGCGTTTTCGTCTTTAATCTCTTACTTTCTATTGACAAATATTTGACTAGATACAGGTGCCGACTCATCATCATCATCATCAGCAGCAGCAGCAGCAGCAGCAGTATCATCATCATCATCATTATCTTCATATCATTTATGGGCATTCCACAGCTTCAGAACATCGATCTCAAGCTCACAGCCCATCATGCTCATGATGGCGGTCACCTGCGTTTTCATCTTTTATCTTTTACTTATTCGTGACTAGATACAGGTGCCGACTCATCATCATCATCATCATCATCTTCGTCGTCATCATCATCGTCTTCGTCGTCGTCTTCGTCATCATCATGATGGTGGTATCCTGCGTTTTAGTCTTTTATCTCTTACTTTTCATTGACAAAGTCTTGTTTGTATGCGTCATATTGTATGCACTTACTAGTAATGTACTTTTGTATTTACATAATATAATGAAAAAATATTTGTGACTTGTGGTGTACATTGTTAAAACGCTGTGTAAACAAATTCAACAACTTGTTGACATTTTTCAACAACCGCTGTTTAACATATGGTCCATCCAACTGTGGTTGAAAACATTCAACAACCCCAGTTGTTTAAAGTTTACACAACTGTTGTTTTAATTTGTTCTACAACCGTTGTTTAGAATAAATTTCAACAATCCCGTTGTTGAAATAGCAAATACAAAACAAGATGTAAAAGCGGCAAGGGTAGGATTCGAACCGGGGGTCTTTGGGTTATAAGTCTCACTCTCTACCGACTGCGCTCTCTCGGTTCGCTTGGTTTGCGGAGGGACAAAAGAGGTTTTGACGCGATGATTTTGCGGTCGAAACTATCACGTGATTTAACACGTTTCAACAGCGCTTGAACAATGGCTGCTTAACACAACCCTTCTTTGTACAACTTATCATGCTACACCTAAAGTTGTATGAAAAGATTCAACAATCATTTTTACACAGCGTTTTTTTTTACACAGCGTTTTAACAGTGTATGGTTGATTTTGTATTATTTTGAATACATAGTTCAAAAAGCAAAGAAACATTATGTGATATCAGACGAAGCAGTTCGGGTGTATGTATAGACATAGTGCTGACAATAACTTACAATCTAGGCTGCTAATCATTTTTAATTGACTGACATTGTTACAAAATTTTGATTTCTTTGAGGAATTTCTTAGATTTTGTTTAAAACTCTATAAAAGTAGGATATTTTTTTTACAAGATCAGTAGTTCTAGCCTAACAAATTATTGAGTAAATGTCTAAAATATTTGTAGGCATCAAACAAGGGTTGGTGAAATGATTTCTCATGTGAAGTAACATATGTAATGTAAAGATTTGAACATTGACATTGACTATTTGAGCAATAAAATGTTGAAAATACAAAAATGTTGTTACCATAGATTCAATTCAATCGCATATACGATGCATTCAAATGCTATGCAAGCGCACGTTAACACGGCATGCGGGCGTGTATATAGACCGTATAGCCACCAATACCCAGGCTGGCGGAGAGGGGCGAACGGGCGGTGAATTTAGGCCCAATATCAGCGGCGTGCTGGCGGTGTGCATTGAAGTTCCAACCGATATTTCTGCATTTAACGATTCTAAGGTACGGATTTCACCACGCAAGCCCGTTTTTGTAATACTATTTTCAACAATATCGATCAATTATAGGCCAATATAGATGGTTTCGGTAACTTTCTCAATACCGTTATTGGACTTTAAAGGATACGTAGGAGGATAGACATGTTGGCAGCACCGTCACGTAGACAAGCCAACACAAAAAGGATCAGCATGACACATTGATCTCCGTGTCTGCAATGTAACTGAAAAGTGTAATGATTTATTGAATCGGGATGAGGAATTTTCATATTTGGCAAAAACACGTAAAATCGATGAAGTTTTTATTGTGTTCTATACAATAATGGGACAATTATAGCCCGTGAGACCTTCCAAATTACTAAATGTATTATAGGTGGACATATGGCTCCTTTGTACCAGGGCAGGCCCCCATACCCCCCCCCCCCCCCCCTCCCTCGCCACCTCTGCTCTTACATGAGGCAACATGGAAGGGGGCATCATCCCCTTTACCCCCACCCCCGCTGCAAAGTTATGTCCAATGGATGTGAACATGGTGAAATCGATCCACTGACCATTGGCACAAGGGTAATGTCATAGGTCCATGGACCGGTCATTTGGCACATGACTTAGTCGTGACAGATTACTGAATGGTCCCGATGATTGTTATGGTATCGATTTCATATCCTATAGTACCACTATAGGGCCATTCTTGGTCACGTGTGTGACCCAAAATAGGAACAAATCTGAAATAAGATGCTTATATTTTAGTAAGTATAGGAGGTATGGTGATGTGAACTTCATATATGACTTGCACATGTTGAAGTCTTTCATGTGTAACACAAAAGATTTTATTAGGATTACGTTGCCCAAGGGCACAGGTCAAATGGCATCGGTCACGTGTGTGACTTTGCACGGGAGCACTTTTGAAGAAAAAAGAATTAACTCAATTTCATTTTGGAAATCCTGTGAAATATGAAAAGCTAAAATGTTTGTATTAGTATCAGACAACTGATATATATCTGTAAGTAAGAAAATGGTGAAATATTAAAATTATCTCAAACGGTTGTTTTTTAATGCACGTTATTATGTGGGGATGTCTGGGTCACGTGTGTGACATTTTGGGGTGGTCACGTGTGTGACATGTACAATGTGAATGGAAATATGAATTTTACAAATATTAGGTTTAGATGGTAAAATGAAGTTCAATTGTCACAAAGTTGATATCATCATGTACAGGAGAATAAAAGGAATGGGCTAGCTTGATTATTTCCTGAGTTATGATTTTTATTTGAATATTGAAATATGAAAATTTATGAATTTTTCTAAGAAATTTTCTAAATTAAAAAAAATATATATATTTTATGAAGCCTTGGACACTGATCTTTCCAATAATGAAATAAAACTACCGAAAAAACAAACTTCATTTTTTCCAAAAAAGTTTCACTTTTCAAAGAATGGCCCTATAGTAGTATTACATACACCGTTATGCGTAATGTCCCAGTCAAGCCTTTCCGTATAAGAGCCAACGTGGCGATACGTGATAATATACGTGGCCGAAATGTGTTTTCGGTGCAGAGCTGATAACAATAGCCATGTCGTAGCAGAATTGTGAACATTTTGGAAATGTTGCTCTGCCTTCCCTGACATTTTGTGTACAAAATGTATTGGGAAGTTGTGCACAACTTTGCCAGAGTGAGTTGCCAATTTGAGTCACTCGTAGAAATAAATGGCTATTGGCAAAGAGCCATAGTTTTCTTATTTTTGTTGACCGATCATGCTAAAAGTTCAAAGACTATTCATCCTTTCTTGTGTCTTTAAGTACAAACAACGATTTGTCCTTTTTTTATTGTCCTTTAAAAACACTCGAACTACAGACGTGACTCGTCGCCTGACCCATCCTGCTATCTAGCTTAACGCGGCGATGTAAATTGCTCCCAATTTGCCTGGCATTGACTCGGTCAGTGTCATTGCTATCTTGTTAAAAATGATTTAATCTCTCTTTTCTAAAAAAAAAAAAATCGTTTCGTATTTGTAAACTTAACCTTAACATTACGGTGGCTCAAATTCTAGTTTAAACTTTTACAAATCTATATAACCGAGGTCCTTATTGTAAAGATTACCTTTAATTTGGTGCCAATTGTTTCTCCAACCCAGTGGCGTAGCAACGGGGGGGGGGGGGGGGCGGGGGAAGGGTGCGATGGGCACGGGGGCACGTGCCCCCCCCCCCCCCCCCCAAAAAAAGGGGGACAATTTGTGTTAAGATAAAGAAATCAACCCGATCACTCTACGCAACTGACCCCCGCCCCCTCCATTGACAGTGTTCTATAATGTCGATACCACTTTTTATATGTGTCGTGAGTTCACGTTATATTAAATTATTGAATTACTCTTTTGTGTTTGTCCCTTTTTATTTTATCTAATTTCCAGTAGTTATATACCGATTTCGTTTACCTTTCAACCACATATTATATGTATACGAGGTCATTATTCCATCAAAGTGAAGACACAGTCCTTTTTGAATGCCAAACCAATTTAATCGGCATGCACTGGAAAACAGATTGTACATAATGGTAAAGTACATTATGTATATAAATAGTCCGCACTCCACAGTCATAGGATTAGGAAGTGCCAACTGGTTGGGATAAACCCTTCGAAAGTACTAAGTAGTAAATCAAACTAATTTCGCTCAAATTACGATATTATTTTACGGTTTATGCTATAGTAACTGAACTGTTTGATCAGTGGTGAGTTTAAATACGGTAATATAATGTCTCTTTATCTAGCCTTATTACTGATGGTTTTCAGTCAGAACAGTATGAAATAATATACAATCAAACATGTCTTTTTGACCACCTACATTTAGCAGCCAACCTGCCTAATAGTGGCCACCAAACATGCGCCTCTGCAAAGGAAATCAGTGTTATAAACCTGTCTACAACGGCCACTTCTCGTGTTACTATTGGGCATGCTGGGTGGTCACTATATATACACATGTTCGGCTGTTTTGGGGTTTCATTTTCGCTTGGTCCGCCCCCATTTGGTCTACGTCACCTTGGTCGTTAGGTCACGTCAACTACGTATGGTATATGCTATCTTCATGAAGCCTTTAATCTCCCATCTCCTTTTTCCCCAAATCAAAACTTGACCCCAACCCGAGAACTAAACCCTAACCATAATCCTAATCGAAGCCCCCCTAAACCCATGAAACGAATCCCTTATCAAAATCCTAAGCTTTTACACTGTGATTTCGCTAATAGACTACATGCGAGTGAGTATATTATACCATGGACACATGATGGACATACAGGCTTGCAGTAGGTCCATGATTATACCAAACTGGCTGTATAGTATAGACCAAGCGACAAGTTATTCATAACTGACGCCCGAATGTGATATAATTATTATAACAAATATATATGATTGTGATTATGATAAATGTTATTTGATCAAACTTCCAGCCTCCCTGGTACAACGAATCCTGCATATATACCATAGTAACCATGGTAACATCGCAATATAAACAATTGGTGGATCACTCATCTTTCCAGCCCACACATTTTCATTTTAAGCCGAAGGAACTAAAGATCCCTTTCTTTTAACCATAGGGTCCATGTTTTAACTAACAGGACATAAAGAGTCTTGTTTGATTTTTCGACCACTTTATTCCCCTTTGGGTTGAGGTTTTAACGTTGTGAATAGTTAGGAGTAAACAGCCACTCAGATTCTAAAAGACGGTTTTGTAGGAGGAACCGTGAATATAGACTGGGCCTTTGTGACCGAAAACCTCAGCAAATATCACCCGAAGCTTGTCTTTGGTAAAGAGGGGTTAATGACACTCCAGGAGGATAATTGTCTCTTATTCATGACTTTACGGCGCCTCCATTTCTCTTTATGACATCCGATTTCACGTTAATGAGATGCTAAATAAACAGCTCTTTCAATTTCATTTGGTTTGCAGGAAAACAAATATCAATTTTTGTTTTCAAAGAAATTGTGCTCATTTAAGGATTGGACACTGTATACTTGTATTTAACGTTTTAAGATTGAAGCCTCAGAAAATTATGGCATGCGTGTATTTTGATGTTTTTGTTTGTGTGTGTGTGTTTGTTTGTTTGTGTGTGTATGTGTGTACGTATGTATGTGTGTTTGTGGACGTCCTGTCTGTCTGTGTGCACGTGTGTGTATGAAAAGCGTGATCGTCCGGCTTACAGTTAAATGTGTCTAGTGTACATCATCACCTGCCATTACATAACAACACCTTTCATGTGTTACATTCATCAAAATCCTGCGTATTGATGACTTTTCGTGAATATATACACCAAGTTTGTTATGTTATTGTTTTATTTTTTTATTTTTGTTTAGTTTATTTCTTTTGTTTTGTTGTCAAATTACATATGGCTGTGTAATAACGGAAATACGGGAAATCCTACGAAAATGCCTCGAGCAAACTTTGACGAACAATTGTATAATTATGTTGTATATGAGTCATTTCATGTGTTCCGAGGTCTAGAGATCCCATCTATATAAACCACCTGGGAACGTATACAGGTAAAGCCTTACTTCCAACTGTGTGAAACTTCTCAAAACTCCAGTTTAGTTGAGACTACAGGCTACATCACAGTATGGAAGTGGTTAGTGCAACTCGGAAATGGTCGCAAAATGTTGCCGAAATATCGCTTTCCCATGCATGCAGCTATATGAAATATCATAAGTCATGATTATAAGTCAACCTGTTTTTGACGGCTGCATGACGTTACTAGAGTTGAAATTGGGGGCAAGTGCATGCAGTTGATGCGGCGCCAGGTGGGGGTATAGGGGGCGTTTGCCCACCTCCACTTTTACCTTTGCACAACCAAACTAGTGGTCTCAATTTCTTTGCCACCCCCCCCCCCCCCCCTCCCGTGAAAACCTGGTATCATGGTGCCACTACTGGCCAAGCGGAAAGGGACAGATCCTGTGTGTGATTTGAATTCGAAATGTATAAATTAATGGTCTATATATGAGTTTCAGCGATATCGATTGTCTACGAGTTTCGTTAGAAAAAGCCCGTCCAGATTACGTTCTTACCAGCGCTCTGTATATATAGCCTAGGCCTAAATGTATTTATACATAAAGGAAAAATAGTTGGTCGTTCAATATAACATAGTGCTTATTCAAATAGTGGAGATTTACATTCCTTTCGAACGATTGAGTCAACAGTTTTGGATGGACAGTAGTTTTGTTTTTTTGTAGTGTATGTTTACAGAGCAAAGCTAATTTGTTTGACATGGAAATTGCCAACTCACTAACTCACCAAATCAAGAAAGAAGACCTGTTTGTTGTAATACGACCAAGTTTATAATTTCAAGTATACTTTTTACGGTATATACAAAATAATATACTTAAACATGTCTTAAATTCACTACCTAGGGTTAAGCCTTATAGGTCAGTTATATGTTTCGTTTAATTGATAAATAAACAACGAGTCATAAATGTGTGTCGTATAACTACAGTCAAACCTGTGGATAATGACCACCTATAGTGAAATAAGTGACCACTAATTAATTGATAAAGAAACAACGAGTCATAAATGTGTGTCGTATAACTACTATACAGTCAAACCTGTGAATAATGACCACCTATAGTGAAATAAGTGACCACTATACAGGTGACCTCTATATAAAGACTTTGTGATTGTCAGCAGGGAATCACTTTTGGTGGCCACTGTAGGCAGGTTGGCTGCTATAGACAGGACAGGTGGCCACATGTTTGAATGTATATCTATGATAATAATAATAATAATATCCACTATTTATATAGCGCCTATATCACGATTGATAATCATCTCTAAGCGCTTTACAGTTTTATTATTACCCCGGTCATAGGATACAATGCAAACCAGCACACATTGTGTGCACCATCTCCACTCCCTGGGGAGTATTCCTTCCAAGCGCTCAGTGGGCTCAAGAAGATCGTTCACATAAAGGCTTTCACCTCCTACCGGTCCCCATTTATACACCTGGGTAGAGAGCAGCAATAGTGGATGCATGTGCCCATGTAGAAAGTAAGGAAGGGTCTAAATGTTTTGCAGGGAAACATCAGGGAACGTTGATATTGGCATGACGGTATATAAAACCCCCAGGTTGGACACGTTGGATGCGTGTCAGATAACATTTCAGCAGAGATGTGCACGGGGGGGAAATTAAACCAATCTAATTCCGAAAGTCTGATGTCCCAAAGGAAACCAGTTAATCCGATCCATCAGACCAATCTTGTCAAGAATCGTATGCATATTAGATATTCCTAAATATAGACCAAATGTGTGTGTATTTAAATGAAATCCTTCATGTATGGTGGTCCAGAGCCGTCGATGGTAACTAAGTATGCTGGGAGGGAGGGGGGGGGGGGGGGGGGGGGGGGTGTGATGTATCGATCTCGGTCATGTGTCAATCTTGACCGTATTGCGAGGATGTTTGAACCCGTTCTGCGCTGAGGTGAACATTTGCGCACATTACATTTCGACATAATTATGTACAAAAAATCTAAGATGTGCAATATCACTGGTCCGAAAAGAGGTTATGATAAGTTGGTGTACTTGAAAGGAGACTACATGAGAAGTACGCATTTGGCAACAACAACAACAAAAACAACAACATTTGGCATACATATGTGTCTTCCTTCCCGGCATGAACGGAAACGTGGATTTGAATCAAATCCATCGCGATTTCTATCTATTTCCGATAATGCTATGTTTTTATTGACATATTATATTTCATTCCTGAAATATACTTCTTCATGGAAAACTATATTAATGAATTTATGTATTTGAATAAATGAATACATGAATGAAGGAATGATTGATTGATTGATTGATTGATTGATTGATTGATTGATTGATTGATTGATTGATTGATTGATTGATTGATTGATTGATTGTTTCTTTGTTTGTTAATTTCTTTCTTTTTTATGTTTTAATTTATAAGAGGCATATTATTTTGTTTAAAAATGTAATATAAATTGCAATAATATTAATGTTTTGTATGTTTTTTTAAATTTATTTTTGTCTCCTCTGTGCAGATAAATGGAGAAACATTGAACAGGAAGCTTCATCCAAAACATGGTAAGATCCATTTCCCTTTTCCTTAAAAAATATGTGAAAATGAGAAATTACGTAAGAATTTGTATACAGTCTCTATGTAATAGTTCAAGTGCAGAATTTAGGAGATACACATCATGAGTACAATTTAGGAGATGTAGTATATATGGCTGTGTAGTATTTAAAACGCTGGCACGATGAATGTTTAGCATTTACAATTTTCCGTAAAAGTTGTATTTAAAACGTAAATATTAATAATTTGTATTGATTGAATCCAAGTTATCCATTTAACAACTACAGTTTACATACATGATACATAAATATTATTGTATTCAGTTACTGAGACGTATTTTTTTCTTTTATGCACAGAACACTTATTTTCCAAATTGGACGACTACCAACTAGTTCGACCGTATCGGTCTACCCCGGAAGGAGATTTCATGACACATGACCTTTCGACGGAAGAGGAAGAGCACGAATTAGATTACTTCCGTGTCAAGCGAGAAGACGACATTCGACGTCGCAGAAGACGGCGCGACGTCAACAACGACGATGATGTCCAATCACAATCATCCATCGTCAACGATGTCGATAACTCCACATTTCATTTTACTGTGGACGCCTTCGGGTCGAAGATGATCTTGAATGTGACTAGAGACACTCGCCTGGTCGCGCCGTGGTTCAAAGTTGAACGGTATCTCGACGATGGCAGCATCGAATCGCTCACGCCCAGAACGAACTGTTTCTACAAAGGGGGCGTGTCCGATAGTTCGGCTTCGCGCGTTGCTATTAGCAACTGTCAAGGGCTGGTAAGTACTGTATCCATATACCAATATTAATTTACCTCTCTTGCCGTATACATCGGCAATATGATTATGTAAATATGTTTGAGCAAGGATTTCGTAAAGGACATCATTTTATGCAACCTTTGACATTTTGTAACAAGCCTTATATCTGATCACCAATTCTAGTAACTGTTCTTTTCAGCTCCAACGATGTATTTTGTTGAAAATGGCGTGAATTATTAATCTATTTATTTATTTATGTATTTATTTATTTATGTATTATTTAATTTTAGGGGGTTCTATTTTGTATAAATAACGACTCAACGCAATGTTTGTTTATTTTTCTTTGAAAAGGTTTTAATGGCATATTTTCAAATCCATGTCGGACCCATTTTAGTTAACGGAAACAAGTCGTGACTTCGAATTATACTTATCTCACCCACACTGAAAACATTGTCCTGTGATGTTATATAAAATCTCGTGTGTATCTATTTTGTTTCTTTATAAGAGCATATAACAGTCCCTATCAATATCTTGGATCAGAGTTAAAACACCCAATCAATACGGTTTAGATTTGTTGTTCCCACATACGGATATTAAATTAATAACATTCTATAAAATATTGTGTATACACGAACCTACATAATTTGTTGTATATATACAGTATATGAGTCAAATGGACTACATTAATGTTTTTAGACGGATAGTCCAATGATACTCCCAGATGGCACAATTATCTTCAAATTAATGTCCATCACATTTTGGTAGACGGAAATAAGCCATGATGTGTAATCACAAAAACTCTCACACTCTCGCTAAACCGAATGACTTGTTTTATCATTGAAGCATTTGTTTTATCATAATAACTAGTTAATAATTTTCTAAGAATGCTCCAAATGTAATGTTTTTTAGGAATCAAGTTCCATTAATTGGCATATATTCAAATTCATGTCGATCCCAGTTTGATACAAGGAAACTGATAAAGACACCAAATAACCAAATTAAGGGCCGGTGCCGGAGTATCAATGTGTGGAAATGCCCCTATTAATATATAAATGGGGCAGTATACTAACTTCGAATGTCTTGGGACGATATTCCAAGGTGCATATGTTCAAATGCATGTCGATCCTAGGTTGATACAAGGATGTGATTACATTATTAAATTAAGGGTCGGTGCCCCCCCCCCCCCCTCCACAGTGGGCGGGGGCGTAGCCTGTAGGGTCAGCCAATTGCAGGACAGAGTCAAGGGATTTTTCGCTAGCTAATTCAGAATGGTTCCTTGCCCTCAAAATATTGGAATTGTTACAAAAACTGTTTGTGTTCAATCATGATAAGGTAGACCTAATTTCCGCTACACTCGAGTATTAATAACAAAATAATACGTGTATCGGACTGAGCAGTAGCGTAGCCAGCATAGTGTGAATCCGGCGTATGCCTCTACCGCACATAGCTCAATCCCCCTCTGTTTTGGGAATACATATGAAAGTTATAATCAAACCACGGACCCTACTGATAAAATAGTCTATCAGAAACTATATAGCCTATCAGACGCGATAAACTGAATAAAGTCATGCACCCCCGTCCTTGTTTCAAATACGCCCATTGATTTTTTTCTGACCACGCCCCATCGTTGATCATTTCTGACCACGCCCCCTTTTTGTTCTGACCACACTCCCTGGGCCCCGTTGCAGAATGAGATTGTAAGTTACAATTAATTGTGTTCTAAATACGCCTATTTGATTGGTTGAAACGATTGTAACTTACAATCGATTGTATCTCTTTCAGCAACGGGGCGCGGGGCCCCTGTCTGTTAACTTCTGACCAGGCCCCATCGATGATAATTTTTGACAACGCACCCTGTCGGTTCTTTTCTGACCACGCCCTCTGTTCCTTAATTGCTGACCACGTCCCTGGTTTGTTTATTGACTGAAGTCCAAGCCCTCCGTTTGTCAATTTCTGACAGCATCCCATTTATGTTAATTTCTGACTTGGCCACAACCTCTTTCATGCCTTTATGTTAATTTCTGACCCAGCCCCCCTGTTCCTTAATTTCTGACCACGCCCCTCTTCGTTAATATCTAATCACGCCCCTTGTTTATTTATTTCTTGCAACGCCTCTATACTGTGTAGGCGATGATGTCATGGTCGGACCAACAATGCCGAGCTAACAAAGAAACGTTTAGTGGTGCAGCGAGAATAAACCAAGCTATGATGTTGAGTGTGTGTGTGTGTGGGGGGGGGGGGGGGGGGGGGGGGGGCGTGATAGAGGGTGCTAGATAATCCATGAAAAGGGGGAGACCCAAAAATATAGTCCAACAAATAAAATAAAAATAACGGTAGGTGGGCATTCCGAAGCTATTAAAATAAAATATTGTCGAATTATTTAAGTTATAGGACGTTGCACAATGGTCATCAAATCTATTTTTATCATTTAAAGAAAACTGAAGAAAAAAAAAGAAAAATAATATTATAAATTGAACAATAACGTTTTGTTTCGTAAAAACAATTTTTCTCAAGGTCTCAAGGTTGTTTCAATTATAAATGCATATTTTCCCTGGTTCGTAAATCATCATTTCATGGTGATGGAAAACATAGGTATAATAAATTGTATCCAACCTCATTATAGCCATGTAATTATATCGTTCGAAAACTTAATTGCCTTTTATGGCATTATACTACTTATTTTCCCATAAAAGTACTATTTTTGTATTTTACCACACGCAAAGCGAAACACGATTGGAGTTCAGGGATATGCTAGGTCAATGTGTACTTTGAGGAAGAAAACAAATATGATTTAGAAAAGGGAGAAAAGTACAGGCGCCCTTCTTTTTTCCTCTATGTATGAACGTTGTTTAAAGGGAAAGTTGAGTTTTGGTAGAGAGGGCGCTAGACTACTTAATTGGTTTGTGAGGTAATGAAAAACTGAGTGTAAAATTTGAAAGAGCATAATATTTAAACAATAAAATCATCTTTGTTTGATCAAAATCGGTTCAGAAACGGCTGAAATATCCATAAATATAACAATTTGTAATAAACCCGGGGCCCCGGGTTTATTAGAGAATTTTGAACCAGCCGTTAAAAATTCAAAAAAATGCTTCCTCCTTTCAAAAAGTTACAAAATAGGTATTTAAATAGTTGTTGGTTATTTCTCTATCTAATCACTATTTCAACAAAGCATCACATGCACAATATTTTATTCAAAATGGTTAAAACCGATGAGTGTTTAGAGAGCGCCCTCTTACGTTTTAACGGCTCTTTTTGAATGATAACATGATCTTTACTACGTCATTTGTAATTTTGTGTTCCTTTCTAGTTATAACTATTAGTTTGTAATGTAATGATGCAGGTTTTGGTTACTAAAATTCAGTTTCACTAAAACTGTACTCTCCTTACCAGAACTCAACTATCCCTTTAACTGTTTATTTTGTTTAAAATTTGCTTTATACATATTTGGCAATGAACTGTTGTGTATTTGGAATGAAACCAACCTGTTTTCTACTACCTAGGTTATCATATACATGTAATTATAATATATGGATACCTGATTTGTTAATATTGCGATGATAATGAAATTAATCACGGTTTTGAGGTTCTGGAAAATGGATATTTTATACTTGTGTTTAAAGTTTTATTCACGTATATGTAAATAAACATAGAGAGACTGACCAGAATTATACATGTATATACATGAAGATGAGCACAGAAAATAGAGTTTCCCCGGGCCGGGGAAACCCTATTTACTTAGTTAATTTCAAATATATTCTCTTGCTAAGTTTCTTGCTAAGAATTACGTCCTAAAATATTCCACGTTGCATGTGTAAAGAGCAGAATGTTGCGTTCTTCATAGGACGGTCTTATTATGTAGATTCAATATAACTTTGCAGATTTATTGAATTGAACTGAACTGAAAATGTTTTTGTATTTATTTTAATAAAGTACATGGCAGCTAAATAGCAACATTTTGTGTAAATTGTACCAAGATCACAAAAATCATGTTTTCATGCTTGCGTACCGCGGCAAAAAAATAATTAAATCTAATTTCAAAAACAAGAGAAAGCACATCCGTGTAACCACGGTCTTCTATATGGATGGTCGTTATAGACAGATGGTCGCAAAGCAGGATTATTTTACAGACCACCGGAACCAGTCGGACCGGAAAGATGACCTTGCATTTAATATAAGTTGCAAACCAAAATAGAATGAGAACAAAATGATTGTTGTTATACTTTTAAAAATGGGGTCAATAACACACTATACAAAAGAACAAGGTGTAGCCAGCTAAGGATGAAGCAGGCGAACGCCCCCACCCCCAATTTTGAGACGAAAAATATAATGGCTTATTGCATCCCATGTAAAAAATATAATAGCACCCCCGATCACATCCATTACCCCCCCCCCCCCCCCCCCCCCCCCCGTTTGTCCATTTCTAGCTCTACGTCACTGATATAAAGTTCAACTCGTAATTCTGTTGTACACCACATTGTATCGTGGATGCTGAGAAAATATAACTTCATACTTTGTCCACATCCTGATATAAAACGATGAATTTGCATTATTTAGAAAATGGACCAAATCTCTTCGTTTGTAAGTAATATAAGACCTCTCTACTCGAAGATTAAATATGTTCGCAAAACAACTAAAAACTTTGTATAGCGCCTAATAATATGAAACTGTATAAGGTTTCTGACAATGCAGGAATTAATTTTTAATTTTAGGGGGCTACTTTTTCAATCTGATGGATATCCAGGAATTGTTCACATAATACCCTATATGTTAATTTTAGGGGCTACCTACTGATTTCAGCCCCCGTATATTTCATACCCTGGGTTCTAAACCTTTTGTATGCTTCTCGACACTAGCACTTGGCCTCTTGCCTGGGACAAGTAAAAATTGATGTCGGGCAAGTATAATGCCATAAATTGTCTAGATTACTTGCCCGATCGAGCAACTAAATAATTGTTCAACTATGAGAGATGTAACAATGTAATTTCATGTGTGTAAATGTCATAGATCTACAAGTAAGAGGGCGAGTAAATTTTTGATTTTACTTGCCCGAATGGGCCAGTACAGAAAAAAGTTAAGTGTGGAGGCTTAGAGCTTATTATAGCCATGTTATACATGTGACGTCTACATAGTTTGTTGTCATGGTATCCATGGTTTTTTCTCAATATTCATTATATTTAAATCATTATTTTATTGATATTACTGTCATTAAAACGTAATCATAATTTGTTTTGATATAATTTTCCCAATCTTATCAATCTTCACTTTTAAAGTAGTCTCTCTTCCTGAAACCGACCTTTAATCAGCGTGCACTTGGGGAACTGTTCGGTATATGTTAATGTGATAAACATGTATTTATGATGTGTCTTCACTGTCTTGTAAGACGTGTAAGTATTCTCCCGTACTTGAGCATGTGATTATTATTATTTTTTATAAATGTACTCCCATTTTAGATCAATACCCCAGTGGAATATCTGAAAAGTAGAATCAGTGTGATTCCATTAAATTTAATGGAATGTTGCCTTTGTATACTATAGACGTCAATTGAATATACGAACCGTACAAATAATTTAATTCTAATCGATGTGATTCCCGTGGTAGTATGAAATTGTACTTGCAATTAATTGTATCGGAAGTATTGTAATTTCCGAAACTATTACAGATATCAATTCACTTCTCTTCTTCCCCAAAAACCATAACAATTTCCTGATTTAGATCGCTCTCCCGTAACATCTTCATTACCGCGATTCAATTAATTTAATTACATCCCATCAAATTTGAATTATCTTGTTTCGGAATTACCCGCTACACGATTAAAAGACTGTCAAGTGTGTGAATGCTACGGCGAGGATTGAACTACATAGGCTAGTTTGCTATATTTTTTGTTGTTGGAAGTCTCAGATACTTGCATTTTTTGTTTTGCCTCTGATTATGTTTTATTCAAAGGCTACAAATGGCTTTCCATAATTGTTGGATCCAACTTAGAGGTAAGTTCAACTTAGAATCTATTTGAAACACACAACGGTACTATTATTTACCTTAGGATGTAACGAAGAGTTATTTTAATAATTATTTATGTTGATATAAAGGAAAGGTCTTTCGCGTCTGGGACCGTGATTGGATTAATGGAAACTTTAAAATTAGATCGCTCCCCATGCATCGTAATCTAATTATAACATATCATTACCATTACCAAAATCCGTCCCTTAATTTTAATTTTCTTTCAAAAAATAAGCACTCCCTTGCGTGATGTCCAGTTTCATGTTTTGATTGATGTGACGCGTTGAAGTGATTTCAGACATCAACTTCCTAATCATCCTTTCTCTGGGATGGATCACAACAGGTGGAGTAAGAAATACTTTGGAAAGTCGGCTGCCTTCAACTTCAAAGCGTTGGTGAATTTCGGCACTTTAATAAGTCGTGCCCCTGTAGTCAGATTAAGAGTTCGTTGCAAAAATTAGTGTCACAGAATGTAATAATTGCAAACTAGAGACTCACAAAGCTAATTACAAAGTTACAATTGCTGCTGCACCATGTTGTTGTTTTAATTTGGTTAATATAAATTTTTGATTTGATTAGATTTAGCCCCGATACATTTGTGACGTAATTGAATAGGTAAAAATAAATCCCCCAAAAAACCCTGAAAGACTATGTTAAACAATGTCATCATCCGTTTAGATCACCCCAAATCAGTATTTATACCTCACAAATTATCGAATTTTACCCCCCTCCCCCCCCCCCCCCCCCCCCTCGTACTTACACCCCTCCATATTTGAAATTAGCCTGAAATGGTTACATTCAGCTTTGGTAAGGACTAACATGACCTGAAGATAAAGCAAACAGCTGATGTTGGAAAGATGCCAGAGTTGGGTCTCTTGGATGAATCTCTTTTTAAAAGTCTTTAACTAATTCATTCCTGAATATTGTAGCTCCCATATAGAGATCATACACACTGCCTCAAGTTCCCGTATACTATAGGTAGGCAATATGTTGAACATCAAAGTATAAGAAGCTTTGAATGGGCTTGACGTTCATTATAACTTTGAGAAAGAAATACAAGATAGAAAGAGCTAGAATGTTGGAGAAGAAACAAGAGAGTGAGAAGGATGATGGGGAGATGATATGTGATGGGTGATATATCTTAACATAAATATTTACACGATTTTTTAAATGTCAGCAGAACTAAGCCCATTATAAATGTTTACTATTGATATCGAGATGTGGGTTCACTACCGTCATGGTTTATTGTACGACCTGGCGAATGACATCCAGAACGCCCGTAATTGGATGATTGACATTCTCCACAACAATTATAAGCTGGCCCTAACCCGTGTATGAGTATGATACAATAAGGGCAGAGGGTAGTTAGTACCCACCCACCCACCCCCCCCCCCCCCCCTCCCTCTCTCCAAAAGCACAATTAATATTGTACTGTGGAGAGGGGTGCATGTGGGGCACAACTTGGCGAATGACATCTTAACGTCCTATTTCGGACCATTGACATTTCCCAAAACATTTACAAGCTGGTCCGAACCTGTTAATGAGTAGGATACAATAAGGGCAGAGTGTAGGTAGTACCACCCCTCCCTTCTCTCCAAGAGCACAATTATTGTTATTGTACTGTGGGGAGGGGTGCATGGGGACACAACTTGGCGAATGTCATCTAAACGTCCATGATTCAAAACATTACAAGCTGGTCCGAACCTGTTAATGAGTAGGATACAATAAGGGCAATGGTAAGTTAGTACCCCCTTCTCCCCCAAAGCAATTGTTCTGGAGGGGGTGGCCGGGGCATGGGGGGCACAATTTGGCGAAAACATCTAAACGTCCATAATCGGACACTTGACATTTCGCAAAAGCTGGCCCTAACATGATAAAAGACAGAATGGGAAGTATCTACATGTATCTTCTTCTTCCTAGGAGAAAAGAAAAGGGGGCTGCCTAGGGACACAGCCTGATAAATGACATCTCATTCCTTTAAATTGGGCCATTAACATTTCCCACAACATTCACGAACATAGGGCTGACCAAACCTACTCAAATGAGGCCACAGGGGCGTCGATCCTGGGGGGGCAGGGGGGACGGTCGCCCCCCCAATGAAAATATTGGGGGGGCGAACATATCATTTCGCCCCCCCCCCCCAATAATTCCGAAAATGAGGAAGAAAAAAATCGAGTGATATAATGCCAAAGAGGGGAAAGACACATTTATCAATAATTAATCTTCGAAAAAGCTGTTTTTTTAGTTTGAAAAGGACTGTAAATCTATACCGTTTCTCATATTGCAAGTTTCATTTCGGTTGCGGGAACTCACCTTTCGAAATGTGTTGGGCAGTGTAATTTCTCAAACGCACACCTCAAACGAAGTTTATTAAACCCTCATCTATAGATAGCACACCGTCACAGAAAAGAAAAGAATCTGAAATAATATATCTTTTAGTCAATTCGGTCCATATGCGCTGAACGCAAATCAAATTGGAATATCATGTCTCCCCACATTTGAAAGTGGAGGAGATTGTCCCCCTCCCTTTGTCATTATGTATGTTTGGTTCCATATACTTATATACTTCATATTACGTGAAATTTCTGTCTCAGGTGTGCACCAAATCGCACAATTTTACGCCCAAAAATACAAAAGCTCCCTATATACTGTGGGAGGGGGACACCCCCTCCCACACCCTCCCCTGCTCGATCGCTTCGCTTCCTCGCAATGTCTCGCCTCCACTTTTGAGAAGTTGTTGACGCCCTTGCTTAGTTTCATGGGAGCTCAATGCTCTAGACTATATCGATGGCTCTATATAGTATACAGGATCACGTGGATCCATCTCATGCAAGGCTCAATCTTTTCCTCGCTATGCCCTTTAAAAATACGTTACGAGCAGGTTCACTATTTTATACAATTTTAACACCAATGATAGGAGTTGCAAATGTCTGAAATCTAAAAGCTTCCGGGGGCTCCGCCCCCTGGACCCCCATTATTGTCCCCAAATGTGGGTGCCCCCCCCCCCAAAGTAAGGTCTTCGAGCCATCAAGACACTTTCAATGAGCGCATAATAAAACTTCCGGGCATGCCAATGTGGGGCTTTTAGCTCTCTCAGGGGTCACTCTGGAAAAAATTTCTAATTTCGCCCCCCCCTATAATCGCAAAAACGGATCGACGCCCCTGTGAGGCCATGCATATGTAATGGGAGTACAAAACATTAGTTGGAGGGAACACAAAACCTATCCAGAGATCATTCGAAACATACCACCCATACTCTACCAGTACCACTGTTGCTCAACGCAGAACGAGATTCGCTGGTCACTTGTTTAAGGCCAGAGATCGAATAATCTCGGATGTGATCTGAATGTGAATCAAGTGTCCAAATTGAGTAAGGAGTCGATAACGAAGATTTGGATTCATCCATTTTATTTGCTTAGATTCAATTTTCAACTTCAAGAGTAAGGAGACCCGCGAACTACACGGGCTGCATTGCAAGCAGAAATTCTATTGCTACGGACATCCAGTGTGAAATTCTACAGACACTGATGATGGATAAAGATTCATGGCGTAACTCAATCTCGGATGCGTCAACTGAGTCTATACAAACAGGGGGCCTTGAATCGGGGGCTGATGGGGGCTGGGGGGAGGAGGGGGGGGGGGGGCTTTCGGTCTACGGCTCCACGCCAACTGGCTACGCCGTCGGCTAACTACGGGGAACAATTCAATCGTTAGCAGAGAATTTATCTCGTTCCCTTGACATTACTCATCGGCAATAAAAACATGTCCTCTGTCATGAATGCATGCTCGTTATCGCTTGGTTAACGGTTAATGGTTAATGGTTAATGGGCCGAGTATGTGACGTGGAATGATACCATGGCCCATATTGATAAAACAAACCACACTAGCTCTGTTCCAGTCTAAGTCCATTAAGGTGACAGGGCAAAGTACAGTAACTTGTAAGGAACACAGCGTTTTCTTTGTCACCAACTATGGTTATGGAGACTGCGATAAATGAATGTGTCTTGAAAATAGACTAAAAGGCATGCCACTATACATACCGAGGAGCGAGAGCAGAGGTGTGACATTGGTTGCCTCTATCATAGACCTACAACATAGGTACTCTAGACATGACGTCTACATGACGTCACGGGTGGTTGATGTCCCGATGCACGAGGGCAGATTCAGAGCAGGTCATGACCTGTAGGGGTCATCGGGATCCAACAACTACAGAGAAAGGGGGTTTTCCACGCTTTGTCTCGGTTCCCCTCAGTCCCATGGGCAATGGCGTAGCGTGGTCAGACTGATTGGTGGGGGGGGGGGGGGGGGGGGCGGGGCACGCGAATTATTTGGGGCACACCTAATGCCCTCCGCACACAGAGCCGACTCGACCCGATCCGAACGGTTTTCAGTCTGTTCAGCTCAGTATACATTTCCTTAGGACTCCTCTATTGCCGCTCAATAGCCAGTCGGATATCATTCGAGGCTGATTCAACATGTTGACTCGGCTCCAACTGAGCAAAACCGACTCTAGCCTGACTGCAAACCAGTCGGATCGGGTCGAGTCAGCTCTGTGTGCGGAGGGCTTAATATGTATTTCTGTATCTATTCACAGATTTTCCCCTCATGTTTTTTTTTATTTTGCTTGTCCACTGGTTGATGTCCCGATGAGGACAGATCCCTAGTGAACGGTCTTAACCTATAGGGGTCATCGGGATCAAACAACAGAGAAAAGGGGTTTTCCACGGTTTATCAAGGTTCGCCTAATAGGCCCTCTGGTTGATGTCCCGATGAGGACAGATCCCTAGTGGATGGTCATAACCTGTAGGGGTCAACGGGATCAAGCAACAGAGAAAAGGGGTTTTCCACGGTTTATCACGGTTCGCCTAATAGTCCCTCTATAGTCAGTCCCGTGGGCTTCTTTAAAGATGAATTACAGTTTTGGGAAAGAAGCCGAATACATCTATATTGATCATTATTGTTGAATAAGTATTGAAATAGGGCTTGTGTGGTAAAATCGGAACCTAAGCATCGTTAAATACAGAAATATCGGAAGAAATCCAATATCCGCCTGTGAAATGTATAAATCCACCGCCAGTTCGGACCTGTCCACGCCGCTAGCGCTGGGGGAGATATCGACAAGCTAGCAGGGGCGTCGATCCTGGGGGGGCAAGGGGGGCGGTCGCCCCACCAATGAAAATATTGGGGGGCGAACATATCATTTCGCCCCCCCCCCCCCCCCCCCCCCAATAATTCCGAAAATGAGGAAGAACAAAATTGAGTGATATAATGCCAAAGAGTGAAAAGACACATTTATCAATATTTAATCTTCAAAATAGTTGTTTTTTAGTTTAAAAAGGATTATAAATCTCATTTTTGCCGCGCGCTTCGCGCGCATAAAGTTTCTTATATTGCAAGTTTCATTTGGGTTGCGGGAACTCACATTTCGAAGTGTGTTGGGCAGTGTAATTTCGCAAAACGCACACCTCAAACGAAGTTTTTTAAACCCTCATCTATAGCACACCGTCACATAAAATAAAATAATCTGAAATAGTCAATTTGGTCCTTATGCGCTGAACGCAAATCAAATCGGAATATCATGTCCTCCCACATTTGAAAGTGGAAGAGATTGTCCCCCTCTCTTTGTCATTGTGTATGTTTGGTTTTATACTTATAGACTTCATATAACGTGAAATTTATGTCTTAGGTGTGCACCAAATCGCACAATTTCACGCCCCAAAATACAAAAGCTCCCTACTGTGGGAGGGAGACACCCCCTCCCACACCCTCCCCCGCTCGGTCGCTTCGCTTCCTCGCAATGTCTCCCCTCCACTTTCGAGGAGTTGCTGACGTCCTAGAGTATATCGATGGCTCTATACTGCATGGATCACGTGGATCCATCTCATGCAAGGCTCAATCTCTTCATCGCTATGCCCTTTAAGAATACGTTACGAGTAGGTTCACTATCTTATACAATTTTAACACGCATGATAGGAGTTGCAAATGTCTGAAATTTCAAAGCTTCCGGGGGCTCCGCCCCCTGGACCCCCATTATTGCCCCCAAATGTGGGTGCCCCCAAAGTCAGGTCTTCGAGCCATCAAGACACTTTTAATGAGCGCATGCCAAATGTGGGGTTTTTTTGCTCTCTCAGTGGTCACTCTCGAAAAAATTTCAAATTTCGCCCCCCAATCGCAAAAACGGATCGACGCCCCTGCAAGCTAGGGACAAGCCCGTATAGCGCGACACCTCGTGTACACCTCGTAGTCGTAATACACGTAGCGAATGAGCGATTCCGAGTTGGCGATCTCTATCTGCAGCAGATCAAGTTATAATTTTGCAAATATATCAATTAGTAGGCGGTTTCTTGGCGAAATTTGGATAATCCTATATTAGTACAATTATATTCTTTCACATTATTGGTAATAAGAGCTTCGATTTCATTTTCTTGAGAGGGGGGCGTTTCCAAAACTGGCCTTTACCTTTAAACAAAATTACGGTAAAGTGTATAACATAACTACCGACTTTTATCTCTCTTCGTCTGTAATGGCGAAACACCTAGGGAATGTTTCAGAAAGACTTTTATGTTGAACTTGAGTTCTAAGTTAGACATAGAATGATGGTATTAAAATATTTCAGACTTTTAAGAAAGTTGACAAGAAGAACAGGCAATTTTCTTGATAGTAGACGACTTTGGTGATTTTAAACAACATTTTGTTTTCTTCATGAACATGTGATTATCTGATTCCCATAAGTCATTTACCGTAAATGACTTCTGGGAATCAGATAATCACATTTTCATAAAATGTTGTTAAACAATTTTTCAATTTCGTCTGTAACAGTCCCATCGATTGTTTAAAAACCAACACCATATTTCCTTATTAATGTTGATTGATGTTTTTGTTTGAATCGGAAACGTAATTGTCAGATTATTTGTGAAAGATGATACAAGAATCTGTAACCCGCCTTATTATGCTGTCCGTGGTGGGCTATAGCGCGAGCAATCCCTATTGGCTCCTTTAGATTTAGAGAGAAACCAAATTAAGTTTTTTTTTTTTAGAAACATAATTGTGTCATCAACAATCCCCACCTGGCGTCCCAAATAGACTATTAGAAACACGCGAAGTGATAAATGAGGGACTAATTTAGCCGACTGTGAACGATTGATATCTGATTGTGTTGACAACCATACCTATGACTCTTTTCTCCTTTCTTTTTTTTTGGTTTTTTCCTCGGGCCATTTCCGCAAGGCTAGAATTCCCCATTCCAAATTACATAATGTATACTAGACGGACCCTCAACTCTCCATATGCGCGCCCCCCCCCCCCCCCCTCCCCCTCATAATTGTATCATCGACATCATGCATCTGCAAACTTGTTCATGCTGTACAATATGAAACAAGTGTTGTACCATACTGTATTATTTTCAACTGTTCAATCGATTTGGTTTTCTTAGGTAAAGTCTGTCTCATGAAATATTTTGTTTCATTAGTAAACAGGTCGGAGCAAAGAAAATGTTGGTTTCGCCGGGAATCGAACCCGAGACCTCCGGATTATAGACCGGCACTGTAACCATCATAAAAGCGACAGTGTCTGAGACGCTATGTAAACCATATATAATAACAAACTGTTCCTTTAATATGCACTTTTGTTGGCATCCAACAAAGTTCTGTTCGATGCCTTCGCTGGATTTTCTTGGATAATCTCCATGGTGGATGGATATATAGTATTCGATAGTTATCACCCAACACTTTTTGTCATCCGGGATTTTCCCCATCCCCTGTCTCGACAAACCTTAAACCAACTACCGTATGCGATGAATGATTGCTTCATCGAATTTCTACGACTTGTTTTCTCGGAGAATGTTTGTTTACCGGCTGAGATATATTATATTAAAAGTGGTTGGGATTTGCAAGTCTGAAGCGCGGTGCCTTCTTGCGATTACCTTGCTCACGGTGCGATATACACACTTGCTCAGTGTTAAGCAGTGCGTACAAACAATGAAACTAGCCTATAGTTTAAAAATGGCGAACCACGCAGAAGCATTTCTAACATTGCCTTATCAATCCATACGCTTGACAATTTTCACAAGTTGATATTTACTTTGTTTAGGAAACGTAAAAGTAAGCAGCGATCGTGAGTAATAAATCGTAAATTGATAACAATAAATAACGAACGATAACAATAAACCCCTAAATCAAAACATACTTGTTCATAAATCAATGTTTTTTGCTATTTTATCATCGTTGAATTTTGACTGGATTTATATTATTTTCCCCGAACTTTTCTGAATTAACACGAACTAGAATATTATAAAATTGCACCACGTATGCGTGCGACATTTTGACCGACCCTCTAAGCTCCAACACTCTTGGGAAAGTCTCACATTTTCTTTCGCGAACATTTTGAGTTTATTCGTCTTATTATTTGCTCTCATTGGGCGCCAAATTACGCACGGTCAATATTGGAATATGATGTTTAACATTCGTAAAAACATTAAAAATAATCTTAAAATGTCAAAGAAACTTTATGTTTGGGCAAACTGGCGCGGTAAACGTTTTTAGATGAAAACAAACACCGGGTAACAATACCAAAACATTAAAATAACCATTCTAACTTTTTAAAAGCGTGAGTGATACTCTCACCTTTTCTTGATGTTGAAATGAAATAAACACCAATTTAGCAAAACATAACACAAAATGTACAAATTCCTAGTACTTTTTGACATTTTAGAATTTCTTAGTTACTTCAGGCAAACACGCTGACGTGAAATTGAAACATAAGCAACATAACTCAAACATGGTCTAATGAAAAATAATGTTATAACCCCGTTTACGGTATAACATTTGTTTGATATCGTTTAATTTTGTTCTCTGCACAAACGTTAAGACGCGGAATAAACATTTTGACATGAAATCAAACTAGTGGAACATAACGTAAATATGGAGAGACTCATGTTTCTTTGTACTTAATTTTCTAGGCTTATTAATTTCGGTTTATGCTTGGCATTCCCTATATTTAACCAACTTCATTTCGTGCATGAAGTTCCCTACCGATTTAGATCGGATACTGTGGTTTCACCCTTTGCGCGTTGGAAGCTCCCCGCTCTCTCCTTAACAACTCTTGTGTTCACACGTAACCCAGGTACTGGGGTCTGTGAACATCTCGGCAGACACGTAAACATTTTAGTTAAACATTGGATCCAAATGTATGCGTGACCCCGAACATTGGATCCACACGTTAGCCGGACCCCGAACATCGGATACAAACGGTACACGTACGTGAGAGAGGTATAGCGTATCGGTTAATCCGTATTACTGAGTGTGATGATGAAGGTCGTGGGTGCGAATCTCACTCGGATCATCAACCTATGAGCGTTCTTTGTCGATCCAGTGAAGAATATTTTTACCTGACCTGATTACGTTGGGGAAGGTATATACTGGTATAAGTATTGAGATACCAGCTCCCTGTTATAAGATAGGATCCGTGATGTACCGTGTCTATGATGGAGGCTCTGTACTTCCCTGGTTATACCTCCTTGGTTATACCCCATTACCCATAAGGCCATTATACTATGCATGGGAACCTTTACTTTGCATTTTCCGACCTTGGGACATCAATGAAGATCATACAATTTACCACCTTAAGGTGGTTCGGATTCGTAGATCAGACCCGCGGTGCCATCTTGCGAACGCCTTGCGTATGGTGCGAAATACACACTGTCTCAGTGTTATGTCGTGCGCACAAACTAGCCTAGTTACAATGGCTTGGCAGGACTAAGGAAAGGTTTGACATCACCACGCTTGGCAATCTGTTAACATTAGTGGTAATAACTTAAATTTTCTGAGGATTCTCCCAGATCCCGCTAACGGATGAACGCAAGGTTTGATACCCCCTTTCTCTTGACATGTTTTGGGTTGGAACGAAATCTAACAAGACGGGCCTTTCCTCGATTGGTGATCCATCGTGGCAATTCATTAAATTAAAGAGCCATTCAGCATTTTGCAAGCCCAGTACTATTACCTGGCCTATATTCATAACACCTTGCTAGCTTAATTGGTTCCATGATAAGTATATGTTGGATGATGTGGCTAAGAATCAAACACATGGTCCTTTTTAGTTTTAGGTTGACCCAGCTAGCCCTAGTTGGGGACTAGGAAAACTATTATTGGAGAAAAAACACTTGGCATGTAACTATTTAAAGCTAGTGGGGTTTTTTATAAATATACTAGTAGGCCCTGAACTCCAGTGACCAAGCCAGCAAGAGCCGGAGATGCTGTTAACCCCTCCCACCCCCTTCCACGTTTGACAATCAATGGAATACACTATAGCCGACAAACTGAAGCAATTCCCCTACCGTAGACATATTTACGCCACACGGCCCCCCCCCCCCCCCCCCCCAACCCGCAGCCGGTTTCACATCCAAAACACCTCTTGTTTGTCACTGAACTCGGCCTGAATAAATGAATCTAGGATTTCTCAGTCTAGCTCTAGGTAACCGACTTTTGAAAGGAAACATTTTGTGCTTAAATTTTATTTTTGAATTTCCCCAACCTTCCTGAACGTCAAGTGCATAAATAGACACATCTACCCCCCAAATTGATCACCTTCCTTTCATATCTTGCTCGTGACCTTTCCCGCCAAAAATATAATCATCAGGATGTCACGATAAAAACGTGTTTCGATAATCTGTGTTTATATCACCTTTCGCTGACTACGGTTGTTTTAAATCACGTGTTTGAGGTTTTTGGGGGAAAATGGTGGATTAATCTGATTTATATCGAGATAATAAGTTACAAAACTACAAGGAAAACAAATCCTGGACACATTATGAAAATAGATCACTTGTTATATTACAACATTAAAGTACTCGTAATATATCAGCTCCCTAGTTATAACTTTCAGGAATTATTCCGAATTAATAGTTAAAGTTTGGTCAATATACGATTAAATCTGTCAGAAACTGATGTAATATCACGATATTATACTGTCAGTATACCTATCATTCTTATATCCCGAGTTTTCTGACCATACAGGCGCAACAAGACCATCATGCATGAATGTTGATGATTTGAGTCTTGAATGACTTGAGTCTCGAATGAATCGATTCTTGGATGATTTCAGACTTGGATGATTTGAGTCTTGGATGATTTTAATCTTGAATTATTTTAATCTTGAATGATTTGAGTCTTGGATGATTTGAGTCTTGGATGATTTGAATCTTGGATGATTTGAGTCTTGGATGATTTGAATCTTGAATTATTTGAGTCTTGACAAATTTTAATCTTGAATGATTTTAGTCTTGAACGATTTGAGTTTTGGATGATTTGAGTCTTGGATGATTTGAATCTTGAATTATTTGAGTCTTGACAAATTTGAATCTTGAATGATTTTAGTCTTGAACGATTTGAGTTTTGGATGATTTGAGTCTTGGATGATTTGAATCTTGAATGATTTAAATCTTGAATGATTTGAGTTCTTGATGATTTGAATCTTGAATGATTTGAGTCTTGACAAATTTGAATCTTGAATGATTTTAGTCTTGAACGATTTGAGTTTTTGATGATTTGAATCTTGAATGATTTTAGTCTTGAATGATCTGAGTCTTGGATGATTTGAGTCTTGGGTGATTTTAATCTTGAATTATTTGAGTTTTGAATGATTTGAGTCTTGAACGATTGGAGTTTTGGATGATTTGAGTCTTGATGATTTAATGATTTGAGTCTTGAACTACATCCAAAGTGTGCCTTTAAGATCAATCTGCTGATTGCAGCGGATGTTTCCACCCTCTATCCAGACCCCATGCATCCCGCCCCAAGTTTGATTTCCCCACTCCTGATCCTGATCCCCTAACCTCGCCCTTTCACTTTCCCGCTCGTCCCCTCCCTCCTTCCTTCATTCCATCATCTGATCTGCTTGCTGATTATGAACTTGACCGTTCCGTTAGCGGTTGACCTATTATACTTTGAACAGACCTAGCGAAATTTGTCCCCTATTATCAATGATTATATCTCGCCCTCATACTGCCCCACTTTTCCCCCTTTCCCCTCTATTCTATGCTTTATTAACTTGATCAGTCCGATAAAGCATGTCTACCGTCATATTCAGAACACTTTCTTCACTTTTCCCTTTATTCTATGTGTTAATAACTTGACTTGACAATTCTGATAAAACAAGTCTACACATATTCCGAAACAACAATCAGAAGTCTCGAAAATGCCATGCCCCCCTTCTTGAACAAGCAAAAGTTCAGCCTCCTTCAATTTTGTCATGTGGCAGAAATTAAATTATGTTGTGAAATATAATTATTTGCAAATTAAAATTGAACAAAAAAAAATCATAATTCTCTGATGTGACAATTAAAGTGAACAAAATGACCACCCGTTTTGCAAAACGACCTACTTTCGTTGTGTTTTGTTTTCAAATTACAAGGAGCACTATGTAATGGAAGCAATAGCAACCCCCATCTGAACTTGCTCAACTCGAGTGCCCGACTTGCCCCTACTGACTTTTACCCTCCTTCTACTCGGCCAACCACTATCCGGAGCCTTGAAGAATTTCCCGCGAAAGTTCAATTCCGAGGGTAGCCAGTCGATAACCACGCTTGCCTCGATTTCCCGGTTTCCCCTAATAAAATATAGATTTCCTTCTATGTCTATAGTCTTGTGGCACAATTTTAGTAACCTCATATACGGTTACAATGGTCACGTCATCCTCTTGCAGTCAACTGTGATAAAACTGCTTACTCAGGCTCGTAGTCAGGAGGTGCGTTGGGTGTGTACACCCAACCCCCCCCCCCCCCCCCCCCGCCCCCAACAAATTGGTCTTGGCCATCGCTTACACAACCCAACCAGTGGTCTCGGTATCTGTCATAACTGCGAATCTACCATGTCTACTCAGCTGCTCAGTCAGTAAGATGGCCAACGCGACGGCACGACCGATGATGACGGCCCCTGTCATAAGGGTCGAGATTTGCACCCACCCCTTCGGGTCGAGACTTGCACCCCTTCGGGTCGTCAACCCGTGCCCTCAGCCAACCTGTGCTTCATTATTGTCTGACGTCAAGATCATCCTGCTTGTCACACCCACAGTCATAATTGTTTGCGGGGACACATCGTCACCCCTTGTCCCACCACTATCAGGTCATCACCATCTTCAAAGATCTCTTCTGTCATGAGGGTCGAGACTTGCACCCCTTCGGTCGAGATTTTCACCCCTTCGGTCGAGACTTGCACCCCTTCGGGTCGAGACTTGCATCCCTTCGGGACGTTCGGCGTCTCACCCATGCCCTCGGCCAACCTTTGCCTCATTATTGACTGCCACCAAGCTTATCCTGCTTGTCACACTCACAGTCATAATTGTTTGTGGGGACACAATCATCGTCACCCCTTGTCCCACCACTATCAGGTAATCACCATCTTCGAGGACCCCTTCTGTCATGAGGGTCGAGACTTCGGTCGAGACTTGCACCCCTTCGGGTCGTTCGGCGTCTCACCCATGCCCTCGGCCAACCTTTACCTCATTATTGTCTGCCACCAAGCTTATCCTGGTTGGCATACTTGTTGTTGTGGGGACACTTTGCCCCCCTTGTCCCACCACTATCAGGTCATCACCATCTTTATAACGAGTGACATAGGTGACAAGTTGTTTTTTCCAAAGCACTATACAATTATCTATAACGATACTTTCTATGATGGCTCTGTCTTCCCTTCCTTCACATTATACTTATACAATTTGTCGTCAGTCCAAGTTGGTTGCGTTCGTAACTTGTTTTGTTTACAGACGTCGTTTCTCACTTATGAGTATTTACATCTGGGGCCGACCTTTATCATCACCATCCGATCCTAGACGCGAACTAGGTTCCGATTTATGCTGTATACAGAGATCAGAGCTCTGTCCACTTGACCAGATCATCTCTTCTCTACTTACCTAGTTGATGATAATAATAATTGATTGAACGCGTCTATAAATAAGAACTAAACACCCAACCAGAACACTACGAAATAACTGCTATTGTTCAACATTTATGGTGCACATTTGAACCTTTAATGTTTTAGTGTGAAATAACCAACTAACCAACCAACCTATGGGGACAGGACAATGTCCCCATCAGACTACCTATGTTGATTGTTGTGACAGGTCGTTTGGTCTTGGCTAAGCAATGTATGACATGTTTAGCTCTTGGATACAACCCCCAAAGTGCTACGAAGACCACTCGATGATTGGCCAAGCCAGGCACCATGTGGTGAGGATCTAAAAATTATGATGTTCACCCCTTCTACAGTTCTGTAAAGTCATAAGGGGTCTCTGGGGGGTCTTTTCCAATACAACCACTCTGCCTATCCTGCCTGTATAGGGACGTTGCCCCCAATATTAAGACCATCACCACTCTGTGATGAGTGACGTGTGACATTTACATTAATTGTTGTCTGGTCATTTGGCACTTTAACCATGTTAATGTGTATAAACATAATGCCAATATACATGGCGTATATATAGGTAGCTATGTGCCAACTTGGTGTCTGTATCGGTAGTTGTTGTTGTTCTTGTTACTGTTATTCTTGTTGTTTGTGATGTTGGGGTGTTCTTTTACTGCTGCTGCTGCTTCTGCTGTTGATGCTGCCAATGATGATGATGATGTTGTTGTTGTTGTTATTTCACGGTATACATTGTGACGTAGTCATGCCTGGTAGACGTTAGAGGAACTCCTATCCAAAAATGTAACACTCTTCCATCAGTTGTATTTGTCTTAACGTCTTTCAAGTCGGTATATACAGTAGTAGTGAAACTTGTAAAGGTCTCTCACCTCGTAAAAGTATGAAAACAACTTACGAGACAAAATTAGGACAAAATAGTATGCCACTGTTGACTGTTGTTTCACATATCTTCTCGGCCAGCACCTCTCTCTGCCTAGCACCTTGTCGTATTCGAAGAAATAATTCGACATGTACTAGTAGTCAGAATCGATGACGACAGCCTGGTAGGCAATTATCGACTCCTAGATTGAATTGAAAACAAAAACGCAACTGTTTCTTCGTCTGTCGCTTTGAACTTCGCATTCCCCTCGCAGCTGGAGTGGAGAGGTATGATATAATGAACCAATAAATGCACACTTTGCATGCTTGGCTGATAAACACGTAACTCAGGGTGCGTTTAAAGGGATGGCAATATAGTTTCGGATTAGAGGGCGCTACAAGAAATAATTTATTTGTGCTAATTCAATGCACCTACTTTGTACATAGTTGAAAGTCTCCCATGGAGACTTTCAAATGCGAGCACTTCAATCATAAATATCTTTGTAACGAAAGATAAAATTGGTTCCATGTTTATATTGGTAAAACGGATACAGCAAGGTACGTGAGACGTCGGAACCGCTGGGGTTCTAAGTAAGTTTTGAGGATTTGGACAATGTTATACTATATCCCTTCAAATTTCAAACGCACTCCTAGTTCATCATGTCATGTGGCATCATACTTGTTTACAGGGGCAGAATCTAGCACACTACGTCATGAGTCAAATATAGGGGCAAGGTTTCAAAAGCGTACGGGGCTAGAAGCCTGCAGCCTACCCCCCCCCCCCCTTCACCCATCTGAAAGTTTCGAAAACACCAGTGTTCAGAAGGGGAAAAACACAGTTCATATTCGGGAAAAAAACAATGGGTCGTTTTACAGCCTGTTTAGGCAAAAGCAGCTCATTTTCTGGCAACTCAGCTCATATTTAGGCCAATGCAGCTCATTTTCTAGCAAACTCAGCACATAATCAGGCCATGGCATCATACTTTTTTGAGGGGTAAATCAGCGAATTTTCTAGCAAAAAACAGCTCTTTCTCGGCAGAATAATGTGTAATTTCAGGCAAAATCTGCCCATTTTGTTGTAGATATGAACATGAAAGATTTTTTACTCATTTAAGCAAGCAAGCTTTGTAGACATTTATTTGTGTGTGATTTATCTATGTATAAATGTTTGCCTAAAGTTATATTGATGTTATTTATGTTTGTATTGTGTAAATGTGTTATTATGTAAAGCGCATAGGGAATGTATTGTGCATTATTATGCGCTATAAAAATTGAATTTATTATTATTATTATTATTATTCCAAAGAGGTACGTATAGGAACGTCTTTCCCACCTCCTTGGTTATACGGGCAAATGACCTAGCCCCCTGAAAAGAGATTGCCTGTTCGTCCATGCAGACAAGGTTTCCATGAATCAGCTATTGCCCTTGAAGCAAAATAACAGTATTGGGAAACGCTCCACACACAACAAATGAAAAATATGCTTTCATCACCTACCACGTGAAAGAATATATCATAACTTAGCTGTTAATGTAAGATTTTTACCCCAAAAACTGCTTCGAAATTAACTATTTGAGCAAAAATGTTCGTAATAAAAAAACGCTTTTACCAGAGATTCAATTCATCCGCATAATAATATACGCTGCATGCAAAAGCTATGCAATCGCACGTGTGCACGGCCTGCGGGCTTGTCGACCAATACCCAGCCCGGCGGAGAGGGGCGAACGGTCGGTGAAGTAAGGCCCAATCACAGCGGCGTGCTGGCGGCGTGCATTGAAGTTTCACCGATATTTCTGCATTTAACGATACTAAGGTTCTGATTGTACCACACAAGCTCTTTAAAAAAAATAATATTTCAACAATATTGATCAATTATAATTTGGCCAATAAAGATGTTTTCGGTAACTTTCCCAATACTGTTATTTGGCTTTTTAAATATCGCGTTATGTACATTATTTCTTAATTTCATTTGGCCAGGGGGGGGGGGGGGGGGGGGGGGGGGGAGGGGGCATATGTCTGCAATGCACTCGTTATGGTCATAGCACCCCGTTTCATTTGGAAATTGAGATACATTTGTAAACATTTTGGACTGTAATAATCATCTCTTCCCACACACACCAATCTTTTACCCCCAAAATGATGTTTTGTTTAATGACTACTGACATTGACAATGATGTGTTCATGTAGAGTTATTCTGGTCTGTACGTGATCTGCTTTGCATTGTACGGAGATCGATTTTCCATTCACCGTAACATTAAAAATACGTTATAGTCAATGACGTGATCGTCCCTCGCTCTCGGTCATGTGTTCAAGGAGAATGCCGTAGTCTGACTTCAAATATGGTGCCTGTTTTACTCAACTTTCAAAAGTTTATCTCCCACCGTTTATTTTAACAGTAATACTAATACAGTAATAACTCATTATGATGCCGAGATTGTTTCAATGGCATGATGCTACATAATATATTCCGCGTTAAGATTGAACTATTCATATACAGACACTGTACCATATAGATCCAACAACCCTGTATAAAATACTGACAGTCACCTTATCACATACACTATAACGTGTCTATAAATTAGACTAAATCGTCCGATGTTGCGTGCATCGTTTGATGTCCGTGACCTTCTTGAATCGTACGCATCCCAGCTCTACCGAGATTCAGAAGAGAAAGTTCCCGCAATAAATCACGAATTATACAGATCCTCATGAGGCGCAGATAGGAGAGTAATATGGGAAACCCCAAATCCCGCCCCTCCCTCCCCGATTCTTGGGCGCTCTCCCCCCCCCCCCCCCCCCCCCACACCCCCTAATATTGACCTATACATGTTAATCAATAAGAAGAACATCATTATAGGAATACAGTACTGGAGTTCTAATTTAAGAACAGGTTGTCTCTCTCTTATGGGAACCGTTGATCCCCTAAACGTACCCCCCCCTCCGTATGGCCAGTCCCTGGATACGCCCACCTTGCATCTTCTGCTGCCCCTCCCCCCCCCCCCCTCCGCCCCCTCCCCCGGGAATTCAAGAGAGAAAGGTCCCCTAATGAAATCACAGTCCATAGAGACCGTCTCGACGAGTCATCGGTGCTACCAGGTTAAATGTGAACATTTTCCCACACATTTAAAACAGAGCGGCGTAGCCAGAGGGGTGCATGGGGTGGGGGTGAAGGGGTTAGCGAAACGGCAGCGAGGGTGGGGAACAATGTGTCTCATGAGTGGCTGGGTAACCTACCTATGTGGTTGTGTATGAAAAATGAACACTATTAACACTGCAAAAACGAGGGTGTTAAATATACACCAGTGGGTGTTAAATTAACACCACTGGCTAGAGTGGTGAAGTGTGATGTCATATATGACGTCATAAACATCTTCTTTTCGAATTTTTAAAATTTTGAACTTCATTTTCAGAAAGAGCATAACAAATAATGAACAAATACCGAAAATCAAATGAATATGTTAAGTATTGGCTGAGATATGCCCATCCGAATTATTTTTTTTTTGTCAATAGGCAATCAGTGTTATATTGCTCTGGTTCATAACTTTATGAACCAGTGCACTATAACACTGATCGCCCATTGAAGTTAAATTCATTAGGATGGGCATATCTCAGCCAATACTTAACATATTCAATTGCTTTTCGGTAGTTAGACATGATTTGTTATGCTCTTTCTGAAAATGAAGTTCAAATTTGAAAAATTCCAAAAAAAAAAAAATTATGACGTCATGGCTTCTGTACTCTTATATTGGTCCACACCAGGCTGGTGTAGACGGTGTTAAATTAACACCCTCGTTTTTGCAGTGAACATACGCCTAATAGTCCGGGGCCAGTAATGATTATTTTCAGTTCACTTCACGTCAATCAAGAATATAATAATTATGAAAGCTAAATTTTGGTGACCCAGTTATTGGGCAACTTTAATGTGTAGTATCAAAGTAATATTGACGGCATGAGAACATTTAGTCATAGTTTTCTACCATGTTCATCTATATTCTCTGTTTTGTATTTTTAAAATGGAGAGAAATTTCTAAAAAAAAGACAGTTGATAAATGAAGTGTAATATTTGGGTCAGATTTAAAAAAAATCAAAAATATACAAATCAAATCAAATCAAGAGGAAGGCCCTGATGAAAGTACTTGACTGGATACCCAGGGCCACTGGCAATATAGAACAAGTGAAACCCGATGTTTTGTTTTTAGTATTTATTTACTCATCTCCACATGTAGACAGTTATGGGGGAAAGTAATAAGTAATTCTAAGGTGGGGGAGGAGTGGGTTAATGATCAGACCTGACATTTGTCAATTAATTCATATTCATTCAATCCACACAATTTGACAATTAAGGGAGGGTAAGACATGACAATGGGGGCGATCACCCCCCCCCCCCCCCCGCCCCCCCCCCCCCCCCCACACACACACCCTGTCCATGGCTTCCCTTACTAGCTACTCCTCACATCACCGCCATCATCCATCTTTGTGCCAGCTGTTATCGCAGTAGGAGGGAAGACCTTGCAACCGAATGTTAACATTTTGTTATAGGAAGTGGTAAATGGAGTTGTAATATAGTATCTGTTTCATTTCAGCAGTTTAAAGGGTACCACAACCCAAAATAAATATTCTTATTAATGAAAGGTAACATCTTTAGTAGTCCATTCCATCAACTAGTTCAGAAAAATATGTTTCCAGAAAAAAAATATATTATTGGAAAACGCATCACCATACAATAACATGTGTATATGGGTCTGCATGTACGAAGACTACCTTTGTCCAGAGCGAACGAATCGTCCGGGATTCTATTGTCTCCAAACGTTTGTGTGAATATAATTGGCGCACTCGCAAATGTTTAGCGACTACGGAACCAGGAAATAATATTGGTTCCGTTAAGTAATGGTAATGAATTGCATTGTTTATGAATTACACAACCATTTGCAAAATGTTTGGTATCTATTTGATATCACAAAAGGGTACCAAAACGTATACTCATGTGTTGTTCTTTGCCTGGTGGTCCCCTTTAAGATTCGAAATTCACAAGATAATTCCACGGATCCTTTTGCCATCAACCAAAACTAGGCCTGCATTACACTTAACTAACTTAAAGTGAGTCATTAACTTTATAAGATACCAGTTACCATCACCGCTGCGAGAAATCGTAATAAAATGAATGACAACGAATTTGTTATCATTCAGACAATTTGGCGCCGCATGGTCAGCCCTACTTTCATGGTATAAACAAAATATCACGCGCTAATCTTTTTCCCAGCGTGCATTGCGTCCACGATGGATTTCCGGTAGATTATGATAAAATAGGTTTACATGAGTCATCTGAAAGAACGTTCCACAAGATAATAAAAGGAAATGGAATAGTAAAGGAGTTTACGGAGAAATATTTTGAAGTTCGCAGCAATGACATTTCTAAGAAAAAAACAATTACCAAATTAGTCTCTTGATAGTGATACAATAGTTTATACCATTGGTTTGTTTATTTCACGCGGACGTATTTGTAAATCAATGTCATAGTAGTCAGACATAGACAAATAGGAGGGCGCAATGGGTGTGAAATGCAGAGGGGCGTAATGTACAGGACGTAGCCGGGGTGCGTTTGTTGCGTACGCACCCTCCCCAACAAAAATCAGAAAGGTCCACTTTTTATCGGTCTCGGCCATCTAAAACCAGTGGTCTCGGGCAACGATTGGTCTTATTACTTTTAATGTTAGTCTCTAAACAGGGAGGAGGGCAGGGGCGTAGACAACGGGGGGGATGAGGGGGATGCATCCCCCCCCCCCCCCCCCCCACCTCACAAGGTGGGGGGATGACATGTACAATCATCCCCCCCAGGTTTTAGGGAAGGATATATTTTGTTGTGTTTATCTATACGAGTGAAAAAAAAAACATTACTTGTATGCATAGGCGTACCCAGGGGGGGGGGGGGGGGGGTTTGGCGGTTCAACCCCCCCCCCCCCCTTTGACCCAAAAATGGCTGTAAGGGGGGGGGGGGTTTGAACCCCCCTTTTCACATTTTAGCTGGTCTCGAGACTACTTTTAAGCCGTCTTGACCGTCTAAAACCTGGTCTCGACCGACTAAAACGTGGTAACAACCGACTAAAACCCGATCTCGGTACCAAAAATTGTCAAAGATCTCCGGTATCGGGTTTGAAAATTGTGAAAGTATTTGGACTGAGAGAGTTGAATGAACCTGGTCTCGGTCTCGAACATTTTGAAAGTACTTGTTCTCGGCCTCGAAAATTGTTTACGGAACCCCGTTTTCAACTTTGAAGGTACTTGGTTTCGGGCTCGAAAATTGTGAAAGTACTTGGTCTCGGCTTTGAAAATTGTTTACGGAACCCCCCCCCCCACTGAGAGAGGTTTTCAACTTTGAAGGTACTTGGTCTCGGTCTCGAAAATTGTGAAAGTACTTGGTCTCGGCTTTGAAAATTGTTTACGAACCCCCCCCCCCCCCCCACACTGAGAGGGGTTTTCAACTTTGAAGGTACTTGGTCTCGGGCTCGAAAATTGTGAAAGTACTTGGTCTCGAAATGAGAGGACTTCCAAGCAATTGCCTTGGTCTCAAAATATTTGGGCAGGTGGTCTCGGCCGCGAACAAATTAGTCTTGGTCCGGTGAACTGAACAGCAAATCATCCCCCCCAGGCGTAAGAACCTGTCTACGCTACTGGAGGAGGGGGATGCTTGCCATTTGACACTGCCGAAATGTACTCGATCTTGATCAAAACGCATCTCGTGCTAGGATGAGTCTGCCCAATCGTGCTGCATAGAACGTTTGATCATGAAGGAGAACATAATTTCCCCGTTCGCAGAAACTGATAAAAAATCATCGAGGAACTACCAGTACCAAGTCAATTCATGTTTGATATTTGATTTACTTTCGTAGACACATTTGATTTACGTAGAAACATCATAATTATGTCGCGCGCATGGTCGCTGGCGTGCACAGGGGCCAATCATTAATCAGAGCATAGTCGAGATTATTGAGATGGCGAGCCGCGAGAGCATGATGAGAGCAACTGGAAGTCATCTTTTCTTATTCCATTCATCATTTTCTCGGAGAATGCCATTGAACATCTGTTTGTCTCTGTGACGCTCGGGAGACATGTGTGAATTTGATGATGACACCCACGACGAAGGACGTTGTACTTGCCCCATATATTTCTACAATTGAATTAATTTCGCCGATTATTAATTCGTCTGTCCGAGATAACGACCCCGGTTTTCTTTGTAATGCAGGAGAAGAGCCGACAACCTTTCTCCCGAAATCTCTAGTCACAGCTAAGCTTTATATAGGCATGATAGGGGGCTGGCTGGGGGAGCGAAGCGACCGAGCCTTGGGGAGGGTGTGAGAGGGCGTGTACCCCTTCCATTTAAGGGATTTATGTGGAATTTCTGGTATTGACCACGGGTTTCTAGAGCGTTTAAACAAAATCATGAAAACTGAAAGTGTGCCACTTCATGGAAATACGAATCAACAATGTTAAGCAATTTAAACAGCAAAGGGGTTTCATTCATATACTTTTGACGTTTATTTTTTATTTGGTTTTGGTTTTGTTTTGTTGGGGAGGGGGGTCTGCCCCTTTACCCGTATGCCACTATTTCCCAATCAGTTTAGACAAAAAATCTGAATAAATCGGTTGTTCGTTAAGTACGTTTGATTATGATTAACATAAATGGATCCTAAATTCACGCGGAAAATACTTTTTATGTAAAAGTATTTCTTACTTCAGAAAGTTGGCTGCAACTCTTCAACATTTGATAAAGACGTACAACTTTTAGTTTAGACCAAATTTGAAAAGTGATATATTAAAGGTCTGTAGATATACAAGTTGTAAGTGAACGCTATCAAAAGACACACTCAGACAAACAGCTCGGTTCCAAACTCAAATCGACTTGGATTCGATCGGAAATGTGGAATAGTCAAACCATGATCAAACTCAACTGGCTAATGATCGGACTGGGAAATTAAGTCCACATGGTAGATCGAGTAATTAGCCTGGCCTAGTAACCTCAGGAACAGGTCCTAGGGGTGGATTGAGGTGGGAGGGGTGGGGCAATGAAAGAGGGCAGAAGGGTCTCCGCAATTTAGGGGACAGCTATGTTAGATAAACACAGCTATAAAAACAATATAAACATCTATAAAAGGATCAGATTTTGACCCCTTCTTTCTCGCCCTTATTTACCTATACGCCATCAGACATCACTATGTTTGGACGTTATTCTCTTTATGATATGATATGGACTTCATGGGCTTCATGGACTTGTCTCCATGGCATAAAGAGAAAACAAATATACATGTAAATGTTCACCATTTTCTGCTACAACAGAAAGACCCCCAAAATGAGAGGATTTAATAGTCTTCTGACCTATATATACAACCCGCAGTATCATCCTGTCGCCGTGATAGAGATAAAACAAATATACATGTATATGTTCACCATTTTCTGCTACAGCACAAGACTCGAGAAAGATTATAGAAGGAATAGCGGATATGTATATATATGATATGTATAGTCTTCTGACCTACACAACCCGCTATATCAGCTCGTGTCTCCATGGTAACAAGGCAGACTGGGGGAGAAAGGGAAACTTACTATAAATGTTAAATTTAAGGTGAAGCTAATCATGCTGAGGGGAACATGGAACAAGAGGGTACCCCCTGCACCCCCCCCCCCCCCCCCCTGCACACACCAAGCCCAACCCTCCTCTCTCTAACCATTTCATTTCGTAATATTTCCATTCCCTTGCCATTTTTCATATTTATCTAATAATATCTAATATTTATTGTCTTCAATTATTGTATATTGTATATTTTAATCAAGCTTTATGCCTCTTGTATATAGATTCTATACCCGTTACATTGTAACTGTACAAATGTGTATATGATTTGTATTTGAAATAAACGTTGATTTGAATTGAACCCCACTTGATAAAGAGACTTGGTGTCCACAACCTCTCCCTCCCCCACCCCTTTTTAAAAACATATTTCAAAACCTAGCTATCCCTGGATACACCACTGCCTCTTTATAAAAAAATAAAATAAAAATCGTTCACATCTGTTCATTCAGTCAGACATTTGATTTGGATATTTCGTAGACTCTCGCACTTGTTTTGACCGGTAGTGAGCCAGAGTTCCTCGGAGTTCCTCTCCCCGGGGAGTCTGCGTGCCGAGTTCACGGGGGCATGTTATGAAATTTCACACCCAACTCCCAAGCCAAGGACCTGCAGACATGAATGATACATGGATATAATGTATACATTTTGTGCTTTGTTATGCTTGTCATAGCTCATACTTTAGAGTAGACAGATTTTGACCGATAATATAATAGAACAGAGTTTAAGTTCATGATATGCGTGCCGAGTTCATGATTGCAAGCTATATCCATCCACATCTCACCGGCCGGATGAGAGGGGGGGGGGGGGGGTTTCTAAAGAATATAATTAAGTTTTCTGATGATCATATTATTTCGGTTATTATCAAAACGATGCAGACCAAAATATTTGTAACGAATAATATTTGTTTTGAAAATGTTCTGCTTTCCAACAGCTTATATCTAACTCCGAATCCTCTAAACGTCCTACAATTTATCACGAACGTGACATATTCCTTTACTGCATCATATCATCATAAGAGCTATCACTTTATCCATGAATGCTCTCTATGACATTGGTTTGATGACTGTGTGGGTTCATGTCTATTGTCGAAGTGCATTATCAGTATCTTTGACATATTATATACACAATCATTTTCCAAGAAAAACCCTTTTACTGTGGATTACCATAATGGTTCTAAAGGCCCTTTGATTTTAGTGGTTAGTAGCAAATAGGCAATATGAGATATTGAGGATGTTGTTGCCAGGGGCCGAATCACTTGAAAAACCTTGAAGCTATACTCCAACTTGAACAATTCCGGTTGTTATCAGGATTCAAATCATGCATTAACATTATCAATGGCATAATCCTTATCTAGGAAAAGCTTTTTACTCTCAATTACCATTATCTACTTGGTGTTATAGCAAGTGGTTACCTTGCAAACGAGTGGTAATATATACGTCTATAGAAGGATTACAATTTTTAAAGATGAAATGAGGATAAAACACCGATAAATCTTATCATTCGATGTCTTTGGAAGCACCTCTGGTCATTGTCACGATTGTCAAATCCATTGGCGTAGCTACGGGGGGGGGGGGGGGGGGAGCACGGGGGTACAGGGTGTCGAGCCATTGGAAGCAAAAATGAAAACTACGTACATAACTGCTAGTAATCATGATGATTGTTGCGAGTGTTGCTATTATTTTACAACCAGGTATCGGAATCATTATTTTACTATACTAAAATAAGCATTTTATGCAACCTAATTCGGACGGGCACATTCAGAAAATATATTTTAATCAATATAATAACTTTTTTAAAGACCATGACTATTTGACTATAACTATTTTATCATCCATTTTCAGAGTGGGTATATATTGTGACATACGATGATAGAGCCTCCGGAGGCAAATGATAAAACGCCATACAACATAACCGACAGATACCCCCATAAACATTCCCTAATCAAGCTAATTATTTTCATGAAGACCCTATAACTATTTTATTATTGCTATTTCAGAGTGGGTACATCCAGACGGACGATGATGAATACATCATATAGAGCCTTTGGAGGCAGACGATGTGAGACGCCATACAAACATAACCGACAGATAACCCTCATAAACATTCCATAATTCCTTCCTTCCTGAATTACTTTTATAACAACTATTGTTATCACTTTGGCTATTTCACCATCAACTTTTCAGAGTGGGTATATTCAGACGGACGATGATGAATACATCATCGAGCCTCTGGAGGCCGAAGATGAGACGGCATTCAACCTCACGGACGGACATCTTCACGTCATGTACAGACGGAGGGACTTCCGGTCAGACACGGTGCGACTGACCGCCTCTTACGACGGTAGGTATGCTCCCTGGGGAGTCAAAATGGTGCACGGCCTTGTCATTTTTGTGCATTTACTGTGAACCTATATAGATGGTACATTATACCTATTGCGATGGGACGCAATGGCGTTTGCAATGTCAAACTGGACCGGGGTAGGAGGGGGAGCAGGGGCTCCGGAACAAAATATTTTTAAAATAGTGGGGCAGTGAGAGCGCGAAAATCCCCATAGAAAGGCAAAGAACCAGCCCCCTTAAGTAGTACTCCTCCAATGCTTCTTTTTGGTATTACATACTGGTAAACACCACATTATTCTTTAACTTTCCACAATTTAATTTGCTCGAGAACGTACTCAATCATCATGTTACTAGTTATCTCTGACCGAATGACCGAATGCGCTTTATTTTTTACTAATCAGAAACATTCAGCAGTAACTTGGTCAATGACACGGTTGGTGCCGATTTCGGCCTCGACGAAGAAGAGGACATCGTTGACCAGGCGACCTACTCGGATCATTCTGCTCATCATCGTGAGCGACGGCGGGCGCCCGGGAGAGCGAACTTCGTAGAGACGATGATCACGGTGGATTACGCCATGCACTCATTCCACGGCGGCAGCGCGGTCAACATCTACCTCATCACTATGTTGCACATCGTAAGTTGGAAATGATGATGATGAGGATGATTACGATGATGATGATGATGATGATGATGATGATGACGACGACGATGATTACGATGGTGACATGATGGTGATGATGATGATGAAGATGGTGACGATGATGGCGAGGATGACGATGATGATGGTGGTTATGATGGTCATGATGGTGATGATTAGGAAGAGGGGAAGACAGATTAGGAGAGAAACGTGTAGAAGAAGATAGAGGAATATGCTAGCAATGACAATTATGATGATGATGATGATGATGATGATGACGAAATCGACGACGATGACGTTGATGTCTTGATGATGATGATGATGATGATGATGATGATGATGATGATGATGATGATGGTGACGACGATGATGATGAGTATCAATATGTTGCTGATGCGTTGTGATGGTGCTTGTGGTAGATGTAGAAGTGAAAAGAGAATTGGTATTTGCATGGCTCGTAGTTTTTAATGATTATTTTCCAGTAGTTATCATGATTCACTCTCATAAGGATGGAAGGCAGTCAACTTTAGTTGGCCTCCAGTCATTTTATGATCTGCGTTCAAGAGGCACATCAGGCCAACGTCACATCGCAGTTCACCATGTCGTGAATTCCCCGGATGTTTGAAATCCTGATGACAATGTTCTAGTGGCGTAACTAGGTCATCCCAATTGAGGGGGGGGGGGGGGGGGGGTCGGAGGTAAAAGCGGGAGGCAATGACTCCCGAGGGGGGAGAGTCCAAACAAAATATGTGTTATACAATTCTTCATTTGTTTGAGGACTTCAGGGAGCCACGATGGATGGGGCAAGTTTTCCGAGGGAATGAGGGGGTAGCCAATACCCCCTTCGTTCTCGCACCCTCGCCCCCTCGATTAAAATGTAAATAATATGGTATAATGACTTACAAAATATTGATGAGATTTTTCATGATGAAATAGGACATTTACAGTTAGTCTGTGATTCATGCTCCAAAAGATTTGCTTACAATGACAGGTTTCCTGAATGTCCATACCGTGTGGAAAGTTACCCACCCCCACCCCCACCCCCTCTACTCCTGCCCCCTAAAATGTTGTTGATCATTACGTCACATTGACTTGTTATGATCCATGAAACAGTATTCCTCAAAAGAATGCAATTAAGAGTCTGGAGAATGTTGTTTGATTTGATCATGCAGTAGTGAATTATCTTTTTGCGGGTGACATTGTTCAAAAGGAAGTTTTATCGCCACCCCCCTCCAAAAAAAAACACACACATAATATGTTTGAAGTCGGTATGTTTAGTTGGAATCTTTGACGTCGCATATACATCATTGCAATTTAATGAATCTATAAACATTTGTTTATCGTTATTCCGCTATTCCATGGCCGGTTGTCGACTGTCGGAGATAGGGTTATTTCTTGATGAAATCAGATGGGATGGACTGAGTTGTTGTTTGTGAGAAGGGAATGGAACAAGATCAAAATGGCTTATGTTGTGGTAAAGATTGAGTGAAAGCAGGGTAGGTGTGGTCGCGGAAGGCCGCGGAATAAGACTGGGCAGTGCAATTTAGGAAGATTGCTGCTAACTTCCATTTTCGTAGTTTCAGCCACCGAATTTAATCAGAGCCACTAAATCTAACTGTAGCCACCAAATCTAAGCATAACCACCAAATATAACATATAGCCACCATATTTCGGGTTAGGGTTAAGGTTAGATTTGTTCGCAACCATATTTTTGAAAATTGAAGTTAGAAACCAAAAATAATATATTGGCAAGTCGGACAAAATCCGCGCGCGGATCTTGTCCGCCCAGTCTAATTATTCCGCGGCCGGACTGATTCCACTATAAACTTCTAAGAAAACTTGCTTATAATCAGCAAGGTCTAAGGAAGTGTACAGCAAAATGGCTCTCGGTATCAGTTGACATGATAGAGTGGAAAACTTATTTCGAATAACAGACTGAGAGATACCCTCCTGTTGTGTCCCAATCATATCAGTGCTCCAGATTCCATTTACGCTAGTGCACGAGATTATATGGGTTTATATAAATATAGTGCAGAGTGGTTAAAGGGATCTAGTAACTTTGTTGACATATAACTCGTACGAAAACTAACAAAGGGTTGATGAAATGGGTATTAATTTGATCCAATATGTCCACTGATTGATGTGAGAATATTCCAAGTTCAATGGATGTTATGTGGCCGAGTAATGAGCGACAATGTGATATTCGCTAATTCATTGCATTAACTTTGTACACAGTTGAAAGTCTCACAGGGAGGCTTTCAAATGCATATATTTCAATCATAAATATCTTTATAACGAAAAAGAAATTCGGAAATCCGAAGGCTTTCCATACTTCCTTCGGTTCTAATTTTCTAAGTAAAACTTGTCGATTATTACAATATTACTTTTTACTATAATCTCTTTATTGGAAAACAATATTTTTTTGAAAATAATATAATCAGTCTAATCCTTCCCTATATCTTTGTGACAATATCCAGATGTAACTTGAATAACGTATATCGTCTGCATCGTCAAATATATGATTTAGATTATCTTCCTTATATTCCTTAATTTATGAATGAAATATAAACGTAAACAAAAAAAATGGACCTGTTCCAGAAATCTAAGCTGAGGATTTAATTCATAGCAATTAGTTTAGACAAGTTATCGGCAAGGGAGGAAATCGCCCGTCTGAGGGCGGTAGACGTGATATTATGCTTTTACTGGGTGTTAAATAAAATGCTTGACACTTTTGATTGTGATTAATTCAAAAAGTATCAAATAAATTGTATCCATATTGAAGCAGAAGATAGCTGTAAAGTGTAAATTATAATCGGGTGTGGTCTCGTTGCATAATTCACACTCAATTTCACACAAATTGATCAATATTTTCAAAAGGAGTTTTAACAGATATTTAATAAAAAATCATATATATTACATGTTAAAACTCCTTTTCAAAATATTGATCAATTTAGTGAAATCGAGTGCGAAATATGCAATAAGACCACACCCGATTACACTGTTCAGCTATCTTCTGCTAAAGCATATTACGCTTTTCAAAAGCTTGTACAGAAATATACATTTTTGTATAGACATGTAATTATAGTTCCATGCGATGAAGTCCTCAGTCTGTCCAACCATTTATACATACGTAGAGTCCATCCCAGCGATCAATCACCTATACATCGGAACGCGAGTAATGTTTGGGAGCCATCGAGGGTCGCATTGGAGGCGTAGCCAAGGGGGGCGGTCCAGGGGGCTACGTCCCCGTTATGGTGATTCATGTCCGCTAAGTTAAACCCCTTCCCCATCCCAATCATTGGAAAATGTCAATCGTGACCACATAGAACCAGGTTTAAATGAATAACAAACATTAGAAGAAAAAAACACCAAAGCAGTTTTATGTTGATGAATAACTAGACGGAAAGCATTATTAAAGAAAACTTCTTCAGTTTTTAAAATGAATAATTATAAGGAAAATATAAAGCGAGTTTTATTTAAATGAATTCTAATAAGGAATACATAACAAGTTTGTTAATGTTTCCATATATGATGCCCCTCTCATTATAATCCCTTGCCCCCCCCCCCCCCCCTAAATGCAACCTCAGTATTACCCTGCCCCGGAGATCCCGTGAGGTGCCCAGGTCGAGGGGGTAACAAAACATAGGCCTAGCCATCAGCATAATCATTGCAACTGCTGTCTTCCTATCCCTCTGATCTTGACATATGTCAAACTGTAGACCCTCTCTTATTTTGTGTAGTGTATCTTTGATTATGAAGAAGTTAAAGGGATCTATAGTAACATGTGACATATCCACAAAGCTTACTTAGAACTCTAGTGGTTCTCTCATACCTCGTTATATTCGTATTACCAATAGAAGCATGGGACTGGTTTTGGTTTTCTGAATTTCCATTTCGTTAAAAAGATATTTACGATTGAAGTGTTCGGAATAGTAATGATCTACTGGTACAGGATAGTTATAACTGTGTAATAAGTCATGGCATGATTTGACTTACAATTATTTGCATCTTTACAATCGATTGCATCTCTTTCTGGAATGGGGCCGTTTATTTTGTACATAAATAATAAAGAAAACCATATCCATAGACAGTTTCTATCATGTATATTGTTACAGTCTCTGCAAGGGGGACAGATAGACAAACGAACGGGTTCCAGAACGTGAAGGCACTACACTGTTCATTCAGTAAAATAATTTCATTCATTCATCCAGTCAGTTGTGTCTTGGCAGGAGCCACTGATATAATTCCACTCGGCATTCGCTCCCCCGTCAAGTCGCACCTCCGTATTATGGTTATCTTTCATAAGGAGAAGGTCAAAGGAGATATAGTAAGTCGACCTATTTAATTATAGACCTCGCTATGATCATGATGATATGATTCCAGGGGTATTAGCTCATGGGGAGGGGGTTATAAGGGGTCAATGTTGCACCCCTGTGATATTTCTTGACCCCCTCCCCCTTCCAGTGCCCATTTGAGCCAAAAAATAGATACAGAAATGCATGATACCATGCCATATCTTAGCTTATCAATATCACGTTGCGACCCTCATGATAAGCAATTATTCTTCCCCCCCCCCCCCCCCCCCTTCTTATGGCCTAGTCGCACTACACCGTTTCTCCATCCGTTTCCTATCCGGACATCCGGAAGGTACTACAGTAGCAGGAAACGAAATGATGCGGACCAAATTCGAAATGGACTAGTGGGATACTTTTAATTCGGCTCCGTGTCGCGTGGTGAAACGAAACATCATTGAACTTCAAAATTTGCCAGATTAATGACCGTTTCGCCACATTTTGGTCGGGTATGAAACGGAAAGAGAAACGATACAGTGGGACTAGGTCATTACCCCATTTCTAGACACCCGGGGAAAATGAGGGGTTTATCACTGGGTACGCCCCATATGAAACACGATACGGTGTATGGCCGTCAATCAGCGTTGCGTATAATGTCTCGCATACCACAAATACTGGGACGCTCGGACCATCGAGACGCATTACTACTTGCATGATAATTGGACGCAGACCTGGGCCCCGTCCAGGGCCCCGTTGCAGAAAGAGATGCAATCAATTGTAAAGTTGCAATTAATTGCAAGTCAGAAAATATGCGCGTTTCAACCAATCAGATTTGCGCATTTAGAACACATGATCTGACTTGCAATAAATAATTGCAACTTTAAAATCGATTGTATTTCTTTCTGCAACGGGGCCCTGGGCCCCGTTGCAGAAAGAGATACAATCGATTGTAAGTTGCAATTAATCGTAAGTCAGATCACGTGTTCTAGATGCGCAAATATGATTGGTTGAAACGCGTAAATTTGCTGACTTACGATCAATCGTAACTTACACTCGATTGTATCTCTTTCTGCAACGGGGAACTAGGCTAATATATCGGACGCAGACCAGGGCCCCGTTGCAAAAAGAGTTCGTGAATCGATTGTAAAGTTGCCATTAATTGCAAGTCAGAAAATATGCGCGTTTCAACCAATCAGATTTGCGCATTTAGTCACATGATCTGACTTACAATTAATTGTACCTTTACAATCGACTTAATCTGTTTCTGCAACAGTGCCCAGTTCTGCGATGAGACTGATGTATAAGGCGCATCTCAGAGCAACACATATAATTCAGCCTTGTATAAAAAGGGGGAAATGTACCACCTTTATCGTGGAAGTTAGTTAGTTACTTACTTTATTTAGTTAGTTAGTTAAGTGAGTTTTATTTGTTTGCTCGTTCGTTTGTTTGGTTGCTTGGTTGCTTGCTTGCTTGCTTGTTTTACCATACAATCTCTCCTCCCCTCAGACCTAGTATGTGAACAAAATTAGAAATACAGTTTATTGGCACAATCGGCCCTTCATAAGAAATGTTGCCCTCGAACCAGTATTTGAACAAATTTAGAAATACACAGTTTATCATTTTTGGCACAATCTGCCCTCCATGATAATGACCCCCATCCCCTCTTTGCTCCTGTATCGGTTGACCGTTGCTCCGCCACTAGCTGACAGGAGCTTGACTCCTCCTGAAGATGATACAGTGACAATTAATCAACCGTGGTAGCCGATCACTACGCCGAGCCTTCATACATGTCATACCGGAGAGAGGACCAAAAGGGTGGTTACTGGTTAAAGGGATCTAAACTAGGTTCCAAAAGAAACTTATCAACTTTTCAGAGCGACACACATTAAAATCCTAACCATAAACATTAATCATAATTGGGCATAGATTAGCTATAATACTCCTTAGCAAGCTCATCTAAGAAAAATCATGTTTGCTTTAGTCAACAAAGAATAAAATTAGGTGAAATCGCAAGAAGTCATTTTTCAAAAATCACAGAAACTGCTCGCCTTCCAGGCACAGAGCTCGGTCCGAACAATAGCCAGTCTAGTGGTTACATAATCCGCTTTGAAGTTGAATGAATAACTATTGAAAGTTCTGAATAGACCACCTTTTGTGGAGGTTCGCAGCGGGCAATTTCTGTGATTTTTTAAAAGTGACATGTAGTGATTCAATTGCATTTTCTCTTTTTTGGCAAAAGCAAACTTTAAATTTTTAAGATATGCTTCATAAGGAGAATGATGGCTTATCTGTGTCAAAATTTGATTCAATTTGATGAGATGGATTTTAGTGAGCGTCGCTCTGAAAACGTGATAAGTTTCTTTTGGAACCCAGTTTAGTAACTTTGTTGGCATGTGCAGAAAGTGATGAATGGTTGTTAAAATTGTGCCAATTTTACGCTAAATGGATGTTATATGGTCATGTAATGAGCGAAAATGCAGTGATGTGCGCTAAACTCATTGCACTGACTTTGTACACAGTTATGAATATCCAGTGGATAGCTAAAAATCCGAACACTTCGATCGTAAATATATTTGTTACGAAAGGGAAATTTGAAAATCCGAAACCTGTCCCATGCTTTAATTGTTAATACGAATAAAACAAGGTATGAGGGAACCGTTAGAATTCCAATTGTATTTTGAGGATTTGGACAACGTTACAATAATCCCTTTAAAAGATAATCCATGCATTTTGCTGTATATATATACGCATAGTTAGATTATGTGAAAAGCACCCGATTTTGATTAACAATAATGTCAGACTCGATCCGCCAGAAATTATTCCAAGCTTGAATTAATTTCAACATCCAATAATTATTCGAGAAAGCAATCTATAATAGGGTCGGTTCGCAGTGGTCGTGTAGAGCGTTCTGATAATTATGCGATGATATTGAAAATACAACATTATTATCGTATTGGTTAGTCATTGGAGTTTCCCTGTAAATAGTCGAATATTGATTCAAAATGCTAAATGATTGATTTGAGTGATGAGTGATTATATGTGATGATATTGAAAGTATTATTGTATTGGTTAGTCATAATTATGCTTGGAGTTTCCCTGTAAATAGTCGATCGAGTAATGCTAAATGAAGTATATTGACATGATTGATTTGAGTGATGATAAGTGATAAAATTAAAAATACAACATTATTATTGTATAATTGGTTAGTCATTGGAGTTTTCCCTGTAAACATAGTCGAATATTGATTCAAAATGCTAAATCAATGAAGTATATTGATTTGTGTGATGAGTGATAATAAGTGATGATATTAAAAATACAACATTATTATCGTTTATTGGTTAGTCATTGGAATTTTCTCTGTAAATATAGTAGAATATTGATTCAAAATGTTAAATAAGTATATTGATATGAGTGATGATATTAAATATACAACATTATTATCGTCTATTGGTTAGTCATTGGAATTTTCTCTGTAAATATAGTAGAATATTGATTCAAAATGTTAAATATGTATATTGATATGAGTGATGATATTAAACATACAACATTATTATCGTAATATATTAGTTGGTTAGTCATAAGAGTTTTCCCTGTAAATAGCCGAATATTGATTCAAAAGGCTGAATGAATATTATTGATTTGAGTGATGAAATGTGATGATATTGAAAATACAACATTATTATCGTTTATTGGTTAGTCATTGGAATTTTCCCTGTAAATATATAGAATATTGATTCAAAATCCTAAATAAAGTATAGTGATTTGAGAACTCAAAAAGATTAGTTCACGACAATGTCTTTCTTTTCTACCATGTCTACAGGTGAACACGGCCTATGAACACCCTTCCATCGAAGCCAACATCCAATTCGTAGTCGTGCGCATCGTCCTCCTCAACCGACAACAGGTAAACTCACATTTATCTTGGTCATATCGACTACCATAGATCTCTTGGTCGTTAACATTTCTTTTAAGCCATTGACATCGTTTAATTGAATACTGAATAGGTATATTGTCATAAGACTATTGTCATATTAGTAATTTAGTTATGTTGACTAAGTCTTTGTCATTAATTCACTTCGTCACATTAGTCATTTGTATAGTCATATCGCTGATTATGTCTCTTTGTTTACACTATATCATATCAGTCATATTTTGCATAATATTATTAGTCATGTTGACTATTTAACTTTGTCGTTTACATTATCATATTAGTCGTTTGCATAGTCATATTGACCATGTAACTTGGTCGTTTACGTTATCACATATAAGTCGTTTGTATAGTCATATTGACTTTGTAACTTTGTCGTTTATATAAATACCAGTTATTTGAATATTCATATTGAGTATGTCACTCATTTATAAAGGTCTTTTCAGTTTGTCTATAATATACACCTCTGTCATTTAGATTGCCACGATAGTTATTGGTATAATTATATGTACTAGGCCTCTTTTGCATTCAATTTATTTCAATTTGTATCCATTTCCAACAAAATATACATGTCAATAATAATCATTTACAAAATTAAGGAATACATAATTGAAAAATGTGCATTGATGTCGTTGTATTATAGTAATTATTTAATATGTATGCATAATATGTCTTATTGTATCAGCATATTATTCATATTGATGCCGTTAGATTTTAACAAATTGTCGTTAGCAATTTGGGATAACCAATTAAATTTGATTACCCCCTTTTCTTTATTGGATAGTCTAAATATATGGTTGTAGAGAACAACGCTCCCGCCAGTTTGACTAACGTGTGCAGATGGGCCGCCCAACAGACTACTCGAGATGACTCGGCCCCAGAACATCACGACCACGCCATATTCGTCACCAAAGAGAACTTCGGCCCTGCTGGTAATAATAGGCCGATATTCTTATAAATCTTTTTAATTTTCTTACATATTTCATTAGTTGATACAATTAATACAATTAATACGAATTCGTATATTAAGTAACTTCGCTCGCGCAAACACTTGTAATTCCTTCGTATAAAAAGCAATACTTGAATAATGATTTTCCGAACTTCCCACGTTGTAAAAATTAGAATTGATATGTACGTTATATATATTATGATGTCACAATATATTATTATCTAATGATGTCAAATTGCATTTCATGATATGAAATTAATACTGAAAGAATTGTATCGTAATATTCTTATACTAGTATAATATCTAAAGAGTTCCGTTTCCGCTCTTAACTATTGCCTCCATTCGAAGAAATTTAGCGGAATCGAACTTTAATGACAGGTGGAATACGTTTTAATGGTTTAACACTCTTATGATAATGCGGATGGGTTGCACTTTGAGTCATAATTAATAATGGCACATCATTAATAACCCGCCATTTGGCGGGAAAGCCAAAAAGGATGTGTGTTCTCACAATAGATACCACAACCGAACGCTTTTCGTGGACTCTTTAACACCACTTTTTTTCCATGACCGCAGCTGTTCGATTCTTCGGGGATTTTAAAGCGAATAATGATATAAAATGTGCGATGTACGTGGAAATATGACAACACATCGACTTTACTGAGATTGACTCATAGAATAGAGTCACTATAACAATCTGGGTCTGAATAGATTTGTTGTGTATTCAAGAAGCACAAACTATTATTCCAGTATGATGCATGTGGGAATGGCAGGAAAACCGTGTATGATCATCAACGTTTCTGGGACTCATCAAAACAAGAACATAATAACAGTTTGAGACTTTGCGAAAAAGTGGTTATACTTTGAATCGATTTCAAAAGTGTTGGTGGAGCCGTGGAGGGGGGGGGGGGGGGGGACGGGGCGGGGACGAAGCTTTTTTGGGGGCAATAAAATCACCCGTGTCGACTGAGAAGCAGAGAGTGAATGATAGAGGGATAGAGATGGTTGGTTATTTGGTTATTATTTCCGCCTGGGACCACCCGGCCACCGCACACTACACGATCCGACCCGATCCGACGAACGATTCAGTATCTGAACAATACTACATCCATGTAATACGCGCGCATGGCTTTAGTTCAGATACTCAGTTGTTCGTCGGATCGGACTCGGATCGTGTTGTGTGCGGTGGGCTTTAGCGTCACCATCCGATAGACGCGGCCATGGTTCAAACCCGAGCCGATTAGTGTGAAGAGCGGAAGCCTGACCACTAGACCAGGATCCCGTTGCAGAAAGAGATGTAATCGATTGAATGTTGCAATTAATCGTAAGTCAGATCATGCTGTGACTAAATTCGCAAATCTGATTCGTTTAAATGTGCAACAAGCACAAATAAAACAAAACAAAAAAATATACCTTTACAAAAAATGCCTCCACTGGCGCCGCAACCGACTCGGAGGAATCGACTTCATGGCACGATATCATTTTGAAAATATACCATTCTAATTAACTCTGTCAACATCAATACACCATTCAATAAGTGTGTGACTTGTTTTGCTAACTAAAAAACGAATGACATCATTTTAGATTCGTCGAAAATAATTATAACCGTTTCTGAAAATGTGATGCAATTTATATTTCACAACTATATACACGTACAACACGATACACGGTCGTAAATTATGGGTATTGAAATATAATTGTGTATGAACCCATTCATGTTTATATCCGGGGGTGTTTCACAGAACTTAACTCTAATGCTACAGTCACATTTGCTCTACGGCGAGCGTACGGCGTCCGTACGCCCCCGAAATCGAGAGAAACGTGCGGCGGCCGCAGAAAATCTGCGGTGGCCGCAGGGTCCCCGTACGGCGTAACCGTATATTTTACAGGCCGTAGGGGTCGCCGTAGAATTATAACTAAAAGTTATAACTCCTTTTCATTTCTACGGTCGCCGAAGCAATTATACACGCCGTAGCCATGGCTACCACTCCTATACTCTATAGGGGTGTAGCTGTAGCGTCAGTCTGGCCGCACGGTTGCCGTATGGCCCCCTGCGGCCGCCTTGCGTTCGCCTTGCGGGCGCCTTGCGTCTGCCTTGATATTTGTTCAAATAACCTACGGCAACCGCAGGGACGCCCTAAGGCGACCGTGCGTCATCACTTTGAAGGCCGTACGGCAGCCGCAGATTTTCTGTCTCCACAAATTAACGATACGCCGTGCGGTTGCCGTGGCAAATGTGACTGCTAATGCATGTGACCGTAGAAATTCTACGGCGGCCTTATTTTTGTAATTGGCCGTAGAAATGTTAGACCGTACGGCCGCCGTGTCAAATGTGACTGAGCCATTAGTTGGACCTAAGTTGGACCTAACAATTATGGAAAGCCATTTGTAGCTTTGTAATCAAACATATTCAAAAGCAAACAAATGCAACAATTTGAGACATTCAATAAAGGCAAATTATATGAATAATTAAAAGGCGAGCTCCTTGATAAAAACAAATATAACTAATTTGTATCAACATTAATGCTTTTTCAAAAGAACTGTTTCATTTTTTTAAACAAAGAAACTAACGGATTTCCATAATAGTTAGGTCCAACGTAAAGTTAAGCTCAACTTTAATCTTTGTGAAACACCCCCCCCCCCCTGGTTTTTACTTTTAAGGATGGTTGTCATCCTTGGAAACAGCAGGAAACATCCTTGTTTCTTTCAAAATTTCATAATTATTTTATAGCCTTGAATCAGCTCCGACGTTTCCTATGATGACTACATACTATAAATCATAATGACTCGCTCTGGCAAAATCAGGCACTAGTCTTGTCGATAAAGGGATCTAGTAACTTTGTTGACATGTGCAAATCTGGCAAGTGGTTGATAAAATGTGTATTTATGCATGTGATATGATATGTCCACTGAGTGATGTATGAAAATTCCATGGTAAATGAATGTCATATGACCGAGCAATGAACAAGCATGTGAAGTGGTATTCGCTAACTCATTGCACTGACTTTGTACACAGTTATAATTATCCAGTAGATAATTATAAATCTGAACACCTCAATCATAAATCTTTATAACAAATGGGACATTTGGGAAACCGAAATATGTTTTATGTTTCTATTGGTATCATCTCATGACATGATGTTGGGCCATTGTCGGAAAATGACGTTATGCCAATATATCACAAAAATGACGTCGTGACGATGTTGGGCTGGCGGACATTTTAACCTCGAGCCAACGGCGATATGCCGACATCCGGCAACCAACTTCCGACATCGGCCCGACGTCAGGTGGCTAGCTGGGATGTTCATGATTTTAAGATAACTTGGAGTTCTTTCAATTAGTATAAAACAACTCAATCGATAGAAGTTTGTAGGTCCGTGTTCTAAAAAGCATTCGTAGAATGCAACTTAAATGTACGTGTGACGTTGTATAGTTCTTCATTCTAACGCTATAGATAACAAATTACCGTATGTTAGTATTCCTTTTGTTTTACAGGTTATGCTTACGGATCCACAATTAGTTAATTGCGGCATTATCATGTTTGGTTACATGTTATAATAAACAGACTTGGTAGATTGCAACTCAAGTTTATCTCGTGCATATTTCTTCTAGTTCTTTTATCATGTTTATTCGATTAGGAAGATGCAAAATGATGTAATTATTTTCCCGTTTAACAGATAATAAGTATACAACATTATTTATTTGCGGTATTATCCTCCTTTTGTAGGTTATGCTCCCGTGACGGGTATGTGTGCCATCACACGAAGCTGTTCTCTCAACAAAGATGAGGGTCTCCTCTCTTCATTCGTGGTTGCTCACGAATCTGGTCACGTGTGAGTTGATATGATGTTTTTGAATTTGAATTTATGTGGTTCATATTTCACATTCCGGAAATATTTCCAAACAAATGTATACATAAACTAAGAGTACAATTATGTGTAACGATAATGCATCATTCTTTCCTTCATTCGTTCGTTCGTTCGTTCATTTGTTCATTCGTTCGTTCTTTCTTTCTTTTGGTCGTTCGTTCATTCATTCATTCATTCATTCATTCATTCATTCATTCATTCATTCATTCATTCATTCATTCATTCATTCATTCATTCATCCATACATGTATTGTATTTGTTCGTTCGTTAGCCCGTTCATTGTTTCTTTTGTGTTTTCGTTCGTTTGTTCGTTCGAATGTTCATTCATTCGTTTGTTTCCGTTGTTCGTTCATTCATTCATTCATTCATTCCAATTTGATTTATCAATTCGTTTATTTATTAATTGTTCGACCACAGGTTCGGCATGGAGCACGACGGGCAGGGTAATTCATGCGACGACGACGCCACCCAGGGATCCATCATGGCGCCCGTGGTCATCTCGACGTACATCCACTACTTCTGGTCCAAATGCAGTCGAAACGAACTTCATCGATACCTCCCGTAAGCAAATGCGAAGTACATTATTCATATTGTTTACAAGTTCAAAAATTGTTAACGCATAAATTACTTAATCTGCTCCGGCTTGATTTTGTATTCGTTGGTTTAATAAAGGTTAGCTTGTAACTTTTATGGAAAATGCACACCATAATAACTTTTAAAAAATAACTTTTAAGAATACATACATCTTTTTGAAATTTACAAAATCTGTCCTAACAAAAAGTTAATTATAATTATTCATTATATATCCTAAATTAGTATTACGCTTTAATTGTTATCATTGTCTGAGGGTAATTTATGTTATTCATTAATTAGGGAAAGTAACAAACAAAGGACATAATTCCTATCGTTTATTTCTGGTATTCTAATTTTGCAGACGATACTATTGTTTATGGGACGATCCGTTCGATGGTGGATACCCGGAGATCCGCGGCTATCCGGGCGAAAGGTACACCATGGACGAACAGTGCCGGTTCGACTTTGGACATGGATACCGCACCTGTACAGCTGTAAGTACGCTGTTATTGTTTTATTTTTGTAGGTAAAAAAATCAGATGTTTAACTATCTAAAGACTTGAAAATCATTTTTTTAATTAAAGATACTTCTCTGTACAGTCTTTTTTTAGAATGCCAAATTATTGCCAATATAGTTGACGCCTTGTAGAATTCTGCGGGAATTTGTTTCCCTATAGACTTCTAAAAATTATGATTTAGTTTAAAAATCATAATCCCGTTATCTGTACAAAAGAAAACTAAATCTTTTGTATTAATCTGAAACATAAAGTTTCCTTAATGTCTACTGTGCATTAACTCGGAACATTCACATTTAACGAGCAAGGTAATTATTATTCTTACTATGAAAATAATAGCTTCATCTCTGTATAGAATTGGAAGAAAACGAACATTTGTATTCTTAACATTACTGTCTTGTAGTTTGAAGGAAATAACATGTTTGTTTGACTCAATCTTGAGCTTATTTTGAAGATTTCCCACTTGGCTATATACTGGCGTCAACCCAAATATATTATCTATAATCAAGCCCAAACGATAATTGCAACAGCGAGAAAAATATTATTCGACATGGCCCCACTGTGCCCGATTTCGAAGAGGCCCTACGAAAATATTTGACACAGTTATCGTTTTTCTGTATATATAATGTTCGTTTCTTGCCTTTCTAAAAATCAAAACAAATAATACTGTCTTGTATAAGTCAAATGGAGCCTGAGCTTTTGAACCTAGCAGGATTTTATTCATTTTGTTTGTTATCGAAGGCAAGATAAGTAACATAACTGAACATGGAACTATAGAACGAGCAAAGTGAACGGTTAAAGGGGTAGTACAGTTTTGGTAAGGCTGAAGTTTAGTAACCAAACCTCGACAGTAACATTATAAACTAATAGTTATAACTCCACCATGCTCGAAAGGTATACAAAATTACAAAGCCTGTTATCATTCAAAAAGAGCCATTAAAACACAAGAGGGCACTTTCTAAAAAGGCATTGGTTTCAACCATTTTTCATACAAAATAATGCATGAATTGTGATGTTCTATTGAAATAATGATTAAGTAGATAGATCATCAACAACTATTCAAAAAGTGCTTTTGAAAAAGTGTAAGCATTTTTTTACATTTTTTGAAAAAATCATCTAATTTTTTGGGCCCCAAATAATTATAAGATCAAATATATTTATTGATATTTCAGCCGTTTCTGGACCGATTTTTACCAAATAAAGTTTATTCTGCCATTAAAATTGCATGTTCTCTCAAATTCGACACTCAGTTTTTCATTATCTCACAAAAAATTGTGATGTGCAGCGCCCTCTCTACCAAAACTAAACTACCCCTTTAAACAGGAAAAGGCTAAATGCTTAATTATGATTCACAAAAATGGCATAATAATAGCTAATCCGTGTTTCGCTGTTTAATAAAACACTTCCCAGTTTCCAGCTCACTTGGTTATTGTTTTGATATCCTCTATTGTTATGTGTTTAAACTTGGCATGGTACTGGTTTCTCTACATCTGTAGTTTATCATATTGAGTCACAGCAGATGATAGGACTGTTTGCGTTTTAAATATGTTTTATATTATACTTTTAAAATGAAGTCATTGACTTACTTAAGCTCAAGATGATTAATTGTTTTTATATTTAACAATTGCTTTCGAAATTTCTCAATTGTATTTTGATGGCACAATAATTTAAATATTACATTTTTATTGTCCCTTGTTTATCAAATAATAATTTTTAGATTTTTGCTCCAATTACCTCAATTTTGTTTAGAATGTTCACATTTTTATGACATTCCATAAAGGCACAAAGCCACACACTTCTACTCTGAACTTAAATTAAAAACGCTTTGGAATTCACAATTAGAGTAAGACAGTGTTTAATAACAACAATTAGATTGTTGTCACCCATGCATTATATTATACATCCAGTCACAACCGTTTTTTCTCAAATCAACAATCAACAATCAAAACTTAAATGTAGAGAAAGAATTCTTGATAATGTTACAATTTAGCTCCCTTGCATAGATAGTTATATTACAATCTACGACTCAATTTAATAATAGTGTAAGTTTTTACTAAGAGAAAAAGCCTTAAACAACAACACATTAAGTTAATTTGTTTCCTTTTCTATTCCATGCCTCATAATAATAATCAAATGAAGTACTTTATGAGGACAGAAGGAGTTAATTTCAACCATTCTCCTTGAATTGTCTCTCTTTCATAAATAGTTTTATTACAAACTATGACATAATTTATTAAATATATATTTTAAGTACTTTCCGAATAGAGAAAATGAGAAATGATGTTCTTTCAACAATACTTCTTTTGTCTCTCTTGCCTGAATCGTTTTATTATAAACTATGACACAATTTAGTCATATATATTTTAAGAACTTTCCGAATAGGACAAAACTGAGAAATGATGTACTTTCAACAATTATCCATGTCTCTCGTGCATGGTTAATTTTATTACAGACTATGACACAATTTAGTCATATATATTTTAAATACTTTCCGAATAGAACAATAATGAAGTTTTAAAAAATTCTCCCTGTCTTTCTTTCATGAATAGTTTTATTACAAACTATGACACAATTTAGTAATATAATGCATATTTTAAGTAATTTCCGAATAGAAAAATTATGAAGTTTCCTCAATTCTCCCTGTCTCTCCTCCTGCATGCATAGTTTTATTACAATCAATGTCAAGAATTGTGGTGTATGCACCCGACCAGCTACAACTGTAGGACGCGGAACGGTCCGCCACTGGACGGCACCGCCTGTGGACCCGGCATGGTAAGATAGTGATGTTCACCTAACTACTGACCATCGAGCGAAACTTGCATTATATCAACATTGTTGTTAATAGGACGTACAATTTTTTAGAAAGGCATCAAATTAAACCAATTAAATTGAAATAAGATATATTATAGAAAATGCACTAAATTTAAACTTTGAAAATGAAATTAAAAGAAAAAAAATGTGTTATATTAAAACGAGCAAATTGAAATAAGACATAATGCATTAAATGTATGAAATTGAAATTTCAATCTTTTTTCAATAGTCCTCTTTTCATAAATTTCAACAGCTTTAGCCTACAGTCGTCCTTTGGTGTTTATATAATGTTCGCTTGATGGTCAGTATTTATATACCATCTCATTTATGAAGCCAAGATGCAAAATGAATGCCACTCAAACAATTACCCAAACCATTAATTGTTCACAAAGTTCACAAAGCCTATCAGTTTGCTTTAGATAACAGAATGAAAACTGCGTTTTAATAATTCTGTTGTAAGTATAAAAAAAAAATTTAAAAATTGAAATCATGTTTTTATATTAATGTAATGAATTCAGCAAAATCACTTTGCGTCTTGGCTTTATACAGTGGGTCATTAACAACTTCTTTTTCCCCCATTGATATAAATATAAAGATGTTTATTTTCTAACTTTATTCTTTATATTATTATCTTAATTTTCCCCGGGCTGGATTTTCGAACCATATACTGATAGTTCAGCGATTACAATCCATGCGAGCAGCTATGGTGTATGCACTATCGCAAAAAGTATATATGTCGGACGAAGAAGGGTCCTCCACTTGATGGATCCAAATGCGGCGCTGGGATGGTAAGAGGGAATGTTAATATTACGTAACGCTGCATCGCATCCCATGAACGACGAGTGTGGTTGTGCACGCCAGCTGGCTACGGGCATGGTCACGTGGCAATGATGATCACCTGATATAATCACCTGATGCTGTCTGTGTTGTTTATATGCACCTGACCTGAAAGTTTGAAAGTGCTCTTTTTTAAATGAATTAATGGCAGAGAAATAGGCTTGTTTGACTTTGGATTAGCCTTGGGAATAATAACGTGCTTTAGTTGATGGTTGTATATATGATTTGAAGTGAAGTTTAATAACAGACAGAACATATGATGATGATATATACTTTTGATTAAAAGAAAGCAAAGAAAATGGGATTCCAACGGGATCCCGTTGGAATCCCATTTTCTTTGCTCTCTTTTAATCACATTATATTTCTGGTCAGTTTCTCAATATGTTTGAATTGATATATACTTTTAATAGAATGGTAAATTTAATGTGAAGGCATATATGCATGAAGAAAAAGAGCTGAAATAGTACAATATATATTTTATGTTTTGCAGTGGAATTAGAAATGAGAAGAGATTGATTCTTAAAAGAGCCATTATTTTTGAAATTGAATAAGGGTGCATCTTAGAAAGACGTTTTAGATTCAATTACAAAAATTTGATGCATATTTCCGAGCATGGTTATATATAATTACAATCGCCAGTTTCCCAATACCATATTATGGCCATAATACAATGAAATGTAGGCCTATTATGTAGCAGTGGGTCCGAATGTGCTATTGCCATTTGAAGATTCCACTACGATATAAACCGAACACAAAAAGTAACTATCCCCCTAAACAAATGCTTATCATTTCATAACCGATAATTGTCTCAAGTTGTTATTTTACCACAATATTTCCACAGTTGTTCTAAACATGTTGTGTGAAAGTCAGAGATATCCATCACTTCATAGCTGAATGAGCACAGATTAAAGACAAAATGACCCACTTTCAAAAGTCACAAGAACTTGCGCATGCCTGTACATTGTTTTGAAACAGCACATGAGGCTGAATGCATAAATTATGGTTTATGAAACAATGCTGTTTGATATTCCATCCATTTTGACTTTTTCATGACACATGTGGTTAAATGCATTAATTGCAATTGTAAAACAGTGCAATTAGAAAATTCTCAGTACTCAATAGACTGCAATAATATTACTTTTGCGAATTTTGAAATATTACTATTTTCTCTTAAATGTGTGCTTACTCAACCATGCATTAATGTTTACCTCTCATTTTTACATATCATTTTCCTAACTACCATATACATATTTTATCGAAACAAAATCTTGAAACGATTCTTGGTTATGAACTTATGAGCTGTTATTTTGGGGGGTAATTACTTTTTGTGTTCGGTTTAGATCCCCTTTCATTCATTAGAAGCATTGATGATCTTGTAATCTTGCATGAAACAGCATGATAGACGGGGTTGCATTTTTAGATTCATAAGTTGCCAGGAATTTCACAATATGCATTTGTATGTTTGAAGACCAAATGAAATATATATATATCTATCTATATATTATTACTATTAATATTATTATTATTATTATTGTTATTATTAATATTAAACTATTATTGATATTATTATTATAAAACGTAGTAGTATTATTGTTGTTATTGTATAAGATAGATTATTATTCTATAATTTTCTGCATTAAGTTCAATTTGACTGAAACATAGTTCTGAAATACTTGTTTACATTTCTTCCAAGACTAAACGGTTTTATTACAAATTTGTATCATAGTTTCTCAAGAAGTGTAATAAGGTAGTGATACGGATTATGTTTATTTTGATCAAAAATTCAATGCATACTTGGTGTTTGCAAGTATATTTTCATTTAATTTGTCTTCGAGTTACTGCAAACCAAAATAAAGTTATACGCAGCAAATCTGTAAGGGCGCATCAACACTTAAGTGCTATTCAATAGACCATTCCGCTGGCATAAATATTCAAATGTTATGCACATCTTTTTTTTAACAAAGGTTGTTTTTGGCAACCTTAAATTTCGCCCCAAATTGCTCGCCATATACCTTATGCAGTGGCATAGCCATTTGCCCCCCCCCCCCCCCCCAATAATTTGATGATAACAATAACAAATGACATAAGGGGGACGTTTTAAGAAAAAATAAATAAATAAACACAATACAAAATAAATAAACAATTTTAGAAATGTGTGCGCCCAATCAGTCCGCTCACGCTACGCCACTGACATTATGTGTGAAAGTTTGATTTTTGAAAATATGGAATCATATTTATTAGGGATCCTTCGGTTAACCTAATGATGCTTGTCTCCACTGCAGATCGTTGTGCAAGGAACGTAAAATGATCTATATTGGGTAGCTTGTCTTCAAGTAATACCAGGCGAGAAACGTGCACATAACATAATTATATTTGTACATGTATGTTTCTGATCCATTCTAATACAAGACAACATAAACATTCGATTGCTTGCAGTGGTGCGTACAGGGAACGTGTCGGTATTCCCAGGACCAGGTCGACGGGCGATGGAGCCTGTGGAGTGACTGGACGGAATGCCCCTATACCTGTGGAACAGGTGCACAGTTCCGCTCCAGGCGATGTGATAACCCCGGGTGAGCAGGCAGAGATGATGATGGAGGAGGAGGAGAAAGAAGAAGTTTAATAAGGGGATGAGTATGGGGTGGAGGAGGAGGAGGATGGTAGGAGGAGGAGTATAGCAGGGGTGAGGAGTAGGAGGAGAAGGATGAGGGGAGGAGGGGGAGAAGGATGAAGAGGATGAGGGGAGGAGGAGAATGAGGAGGAAGGGGAGGGGAGGAGCAGGAGGGGGAGAAGGAGAAGGAGGATATGGAAAAAGAGGTCTAGGTGATGTGATAACCCCAGGTGGGCAGGCAGAGATGATGATGGAGGAGGGGGAGAAAGAAGAAGTTTAATAAGGGGTGGTGTATGGGGTGGAGGAGGAAGGGGAAGTGGAGGAGAGGAGGAGGGGGATGGGGGAAGAGGAGGAAGTGGAGGAGGAAGAGGATGAGGTGAAGGTTGAAGAGGAGAAGGGGGAGGAGGAGAAGGAGGAGGAGGAAACAGATGCAGATATTATGGAGGAGGTGGAGAAAGAAGAAGTTAAGAAGGGGAGGAGTATGGGGTGTAGGACGAGGGGAGAAGGGAGAGGAAGTTGTCGAGGAGCAGGAGGGGAGGAGGAGAAAGAGGAGTATAATTGCAAAGGAGGGGGATGAAAAGGAGGTAGACAAGGAGGAGGCAGAGGAGGGGAAGAAGAAGGGGTTGGGAAGGGGTTGAGAAGAAGGAGGAGGCGAAGGATGGGGAAGGAAGTGTAAAGGGTGTGGAAGTTGAGAAGGAGGTCAATGGTGCAATTGTTACTAACAATTCTAGTGATGAAGAGAAAAGTGTAGATGATGATGATGGTGATGATGGTGATGATGGTGATGATGATGGTGATGATGATGGTGATGATGATGGTGATGGGCCATTCTTTGAAAAGTGAAACTTTTTTGGAAAAAATGAAGTTTTTTTTTTCAGTAGTTTTATTCCATTATTGGAAAGATCAGTGTCCAAGGTTTCATGAAATATATTTTTTTTATTGAATTTAGAAAATTTCTTAGAAAAATTAATAAATTTACATATTTCAATATTCAAATAAAAATCATAACTAAGAAAATAATCAAGCAAGCTCATTCCTTTTATTCTCCTATACATGATGATACCAACTTTGTGACAATTGAACTTCATTTTACTATCTAAACCTAATATTTGTAAAATTCATATTTCCATTCACATTGTACATGTCACACACGTGACCACCCCAAAATGTCACACACGTGACCCAGACATCCCCACATAATAACGTGCATTAAAAAACAACCGTTTGAGATAATTTTAATCTTTCACCATTTTCTTACTTACAGATATATATCAGTTGTCTGATACTAATATGAACATTTTAGCTTTTCATATTTCACAGGATTTCCAAAATGAAATTGAGTTAAATTTTTTTTCTTCAAAAGTGCTCCCGTGCAAAGTCACACACGTGACCGATGTCATTTGACCTCTGTCCTTGGGCAACGTAATCCTAATAAAATATTTTGTGTTACACATGAAAGACTTCAACATATGCAAGTCATATATGAAGTTCACATCACCATACCTCCTACACTTACGAAAATATAAACATCCTATTTCAGAATTTTTCCTATTTTGGGTCACACACGTGACCAAGAATGGCCCTGATGATGGTGATGATGATGTTGATGTTAGAGATGATGACGGTGATGATGATGATGTTGATGATGATGATGATGATGATGATGATGATGGTGATGATAATAATGATAAATACGATGATGACGATTATGCTGGTGATACTAATAATAATGTTTGATGAATTATTGTCATAATGTTAATATTTTGTTACATGTACATGCCATTTTCATATCATAATTGTTTCATATCGTCCACAGACCAGAGTATGGAGGCAGGGAGTGTGAAGGAGAAAGTGAAGAATACAGGTTATGTAATACACAGGTATGATACACTCTAAACCAATGACGTAGCTAGTGGCATAGCTACTTGGGGGGCACGTGACCCCCCCCCCCCCCCCCCCTCCTCCAATAAAAAAGAAAAGAAAAGAAAACACATGGGTACCATTCTTCACAAAATATATACATAAGGAATCCCCCCCCCCCCCAAAAAAATATTATGTGTGCCCCCCAATCATGCTATGTGGGGCACATCCCCCATTGTTTACGAAAATATAGAATGTGCACCCCCCCCCCCCTCCCAAATTGAGTCATGTGTCCTCCCTCCCCAATCAGTCATGACTATACATTACACCACTATACTCTCAATTTTGTGTTAATCTAAACTTCATTATCTTTTAAAGTTTTGATTGGTAAAAATATTTAAGTAATATTATTTTAACTGTATCTGATTTCTTTCTGAGAAAGGCATTGTATATATGATCTCAATTGTATTAGGTTCTCATGATATCTTTGGCTAGTATACTTAACTTGATTTCTTTCTGAGAAAGGCATTGTATATATGACCTCAACTGTATTAGTTTCTCATGATATCTTTGGCTAGTATACTTAAAAAGGGGTAGTTTAGTTTGGTAGAGAGGGCGCTGCACATCACAATTTTTTTGTGAGGTAATGAAAAACTGAGTGTCGAATTTGAAAGAACATGCAATTTGAATAGCAGAATAAACTTTATTTGGTCAAAATCGACCCAGAAACGGCTGAAATATCAATAAATATATCTGACCTTATAATTATTTAGGGCTCAAATAATTAGATGATTTAAAAAAAAAAATTTTAAATGCTTGCACTTTTTCAAAAATTGTCAAAAGCGTTTTTTAAATAGTTATTGATGATTTCTCGTTAATCGTTATTTCAATAAAACATCACATGCATAATTTTGTATGAAAAATGGTTGAAACCAGTGCCTTTTTAGAAAGCGCCCTCTTGTGTTTTAATGGCTCTTTTTGAATGATAACGGGCTTTTTACTTAGTCGTTTGTAATTTTATATACCTTTCGAGCATGGTGGAGTTATAACTATTAGTTTATAATGTTACTGTCCAGGTTTAGTTACTAAAGTTCAGCCTTACCAAAACTGTACTACCCCTTTAACTTCTTTTTTAAATTAATAATCATACACATATTTGTATTTCACCATTAGCCTTACTCCTTCAAATGTTCCTTTTCTTAAAAGTGAAATAATTTTCTTGTTTTATTCTCCTCTATTCTCTTATATTTTGTTTTATAGGAATGTCCAGGAGAACTACCTGTAGACAAGCGGGAAGAACAGTGCAGCAATTTCTTCAATAACTGGACCTACCAGAGCAAGACCCATGCATGGTTGCCCTACGAAAACAGGAATAGTAAGTCAACAATTTGTTGTTCATGCATATCATTTATTATATTTATTTATATTTTTTACACAAAATACATGTTTTGCATTGTATATATGGATCAATAGATATGTATATATGGATCAATAGATATGTATATGTATGGATAGATGGATAGATGGATAGATGGATAGATAGAAATATAGATAGATAGATAGATAGATAGATAGATAGATAGATAGATAGATAGATAGAAGTACAGAGAGAGGGGGAGACAGAGAGACAGAATATGCAAATATTATTACACAGATAAGCTGATTGGACTCTAATTCAGATCGGCCATTTTCTGTACCTATTACAGTAGCTCCACTTGCATATACTATGTGTGATTGTGTGAAACAATACAATTTTAAAATTAGTAATATATTTTCTTACGATTGTATTGCCATAGAAACTCTACGCTGTCTCTAACCCTTTATATCTCCCGACACTTGTGATGTTACAACATGTGACTATAATGTTAATGAGTGAACACAAGTCTCTTACAATCACTCACCATTCAATAATGTTGAACAAAAACCATTTTACTAATTAAGATGCAATTGTTATATCTTTCTTTTGTTTTATTTTGAACAAAATTAATATACTAACTAATATACCAATTAATATGTCATTGTTATGTCAAATCTCTTATTTTTTATTTTGTAACCATAGAAACGCTCCGTTGTCGCTTGACCTGTATATCAGAGGAAACCGGTGATGTCGCCATGTCAGACTATAATGTCACCGACGGGACACCTGCCTCATATGATCATCCTGAACTTATGTGCGTCCAAGGCAGACAAATTGTAAGTTAGTCTTTTCTTTGCTTCAAACATAGATTTGATAATCATAAGTATAACCATCAATAACTCTCTTGTGTCCACATCTTTTGAGGCTAAAAATTACATTGCCCTCAATTAACATTAATATTTTTTTTTTATTTCCCATATACCATTTGTAATGTATGTCAAGAGACTTTATATTGCATCACTGGAAAGAATTTGAAATATATATTATAAATGAAAATAAGTATGAAGCCCAAAATCCTTAGCTCATTCCCATTTATATTATATATTTTTTGTCAGTTTCCCTACGTTTGAAAAATGAAATATAATAAATGTATAACTTCTTTTCTTCCTAGCCTGTCGGGTGCAATAACGTGATTTCATCTAAGCGGGTGTGGGATAAGTGCGGGGTGTGCGGTGGAGACGAGTCGACGTGTAAGCAGATAACTCAGGTGTTCCACGACGATGCCGATAGCAACAGAAGTGAGCTTCAAATTTACTATTAATTTTTTTTGATGTATCTTTGATAAAAAATGTTCAACTTAATACATCCCATGAAATATCAGATCTACTTTTAGAATCATGAATAGGGTGAAATCCCAAGGAGAAATCTGTGTGTGGTTAAAGCATTGTTGGACTGATTGGGGGGGGGGGGGGGGGTCTGATTTGTCGCATTGTTTATAATCTAGTGAAGACTTATCCAATGTATACAGAATAATTCAAGAAAGATATGATTCTATGCTCTTTTAATAATTTGCATCAGTACTTGTATGTATTATTATTATTTGTTTTATTATTAGTAGTAGTAGTAGTAGTAGAAGTATTATTAGTAGTAGTAGTAATAGTAGTATTATAAGTATTATTATTATTATATCCAATGTGTTAATGCATACTTTTCTTTTTGATAAAGATTCTGGCAAGATCGAAACTGAAGCCTTTATAGGGGGCTTTCCGTTCATATTAGTACACATGCTTTTCAAAGTGAATTAAGCAAGTTTGCTTCATTATAGTAGTTTTCTAATTAAGATGATATTTTACAAATTTAATATATGTTTTTTGTTCTCAACCTCTCCTTTTTTGTGTGCAAAGGATACAAGAAAATTGCCACATTGCCACCTGGAATCCGGAAGGTGGATATCAAGAAAACTGAACAATCTACACATTTCTTAGGTAAATTATCATCTTCATTGATTTTCATTCATTTTTCATTGATCTTCATTTCGTTCATAGTAATTGTAGCAACTATATTTGTCTAGTTCTAAAACAAATATCATTGTAGTAGGTGTAAGTTGTTAAAATTGACATTAAATTTTTATTGTTTACTTCTCACTCATTTCTTACAAAAAAACACACTTTTATTTTCAACAGCATTAAAGAGTCCCGACATGGGAGAATATGTCTTGAGTTCCGGGAGGCGGCGTTCAGATCTCTATTGAATAATTATTTAAATGCACATCACATTCACATTTTTTGAAATAAATGGTTAAAAAGTTGAGATGTCTGAAGGGCACCCTCTTGCATTAACGGCTGCTTTTTGAACTAGCCATTTATATGTTTTTCTACCATTCAAGCATCAATTGAATTATAATATTAGTTTTTAATGATCATTTACAAGTTTTAGTTACTAAAATTCAGTTTGACCATATATGCAGTTGTGAAAATATATCACTCTCCTTTCTACTTCTCATTCTAATAAACAAAAACAAAAATTTTTTTCCAACAGCATTAAAGAGTCCCGACACAGGAAAATATGTGTTGAATTCTGGGAGGCGACGTTCAGGTCCACATGACTTCATCTTGGACGGTGCCAGGTTCACTTATGACGTCAGCGGTACTCACGAGCGATTAGTCAGCAAAGGACCAATCGGGAAAGAGCTCTACGTTATGGTGAGCTTTGAAATAATACTTCTGTCAGATATGAATAACTTTCACACAAATATTGCATTATACTCTTATTTGTTTTGTTCTTGCTCAAGTTATTTCACATACACTGACCACTGAAGCTTGAATATAAATGTATGTAACTCTTCCAAACAAGGTCCTTTAATTAAAAGAAAGGCTTTTATTATGTAAAAACGTTGGTTTACTTAGTAAATTTTCTTTTCTATATTTATTATAATGGTGATAAGAATTATTAAGCCTAGAGACATGCTTGCTCCAGTTTTATAAAATGAGGGCACAATAGTTAATCGCAGGCTGTAATATTAGAAAGTTTTATGCACATATAATATCTGTAATGGAAATTTAGATTCTAATATTGCAATTTTTTTTTACTATAATCTCATCAGGTTTATATCACAAGAGATAACCACCCAGTCGATTACACCATGTCATATTACGAGAGCGACGTGACGACCACCACGCAAGCTCCTACCACGATAACCATCGCAGCGACTACCACTCCAACAACGACCGTCCCTCCGACGACAAGATCACGAGGACGAACAAGACCTCGACTTCGTCCAACCATTGTGGCAGATGGATTGTTCGTCTTGGAAGGCGGTGTCGAGCAGCAGAGTCGAATTTCAGAGGACCACGTGGCTACGACTGCCGTGCCCGAGTTGTCAGAGTACGAATGGAGAGAGCTGGGATGGACCAGGTGTACAAAGAAGTGTGGAGGAGGTATGCAAAATTAATGATATTAATTATAATTAATTAATTAGAAAGTATAACTTATAACAAGTAATATGGTAACAGGAAGATGATATTTATAGTGATGAAAGTTATTATAACGTTAATCATCATCATCATCAGCAACAGCAGCAGCAGCAGCAGCATCTTCATTGTCGTTGTATTCAGTTTGTCCTGTCAAATTGTTATGACTTTTAAAAGAATTCTAATGTATGTCATTGTTCTTTTTCCAGGCTATATGTACTTCCGTCACCAATGCTATAGACGAGGCACCAACACAAAATTGAAGAAGACGTACTGTGGCAAGGACAACTATAATCCCAAGGGAAAGAAGAAGCGATGCAACACCACACCCTGTGGAGCATCGTCGATCAGGGCCACGACCACCACTACGACCACAAGTAGACCCACAACGAGGAGGACTACAACCATGCCGACCACCACTACTGCTGCCACCACGACACGGCCAACAACAACACAGCCTCCTACAACGACACTACCACCTACAACTACTGTGCCAGCGGCAACGTGAGTTTATTTGTAATACTTCAGAGTAACACTGTATCATAGATGTAATTCAGTAACCTGGAATATTAGACCCTGAGTGGTAGGTGAAGTTAAACCTACATGGGTCAGATTTTTGAAATGTGCACTTTTGGCCATTTCCAGACCTTGAGCGCTTCTATCATTTGCTGTGTCTCACCATTAACTCTGATATACCTGTTTTTGGTCTCATATTAAAGAGTATTATTAAGGCTTTCAGAAAATGTATAGTTTTGTATCATTTCAAACATTTGGTTTCATGCCACAGGACCTCAAATGTGAAAAAATAGCATAAATTGGCATTTTCCACAAAATTATGAATTTTTTAACCTGATTAAAAAAAATATTAATCAACTCTAAAGGCATTAATGTCTATATTTTCTATCTTACGTGTCTTGAGCATGTATCACATAAGAATTGGCGGTAGAGCGGCATTGATATGATCTCAGGGTACATTTTAATAGGAAAGGTCATAATAAGTGAACGTCCGTGAACATACCTTAAAATCCATACAACCAGAATTCTACTTAGTTGTCAAAACAAAAACTATTGCCAAAACTAAGGGTTGAACCCACTGAACACATTCTACAAAAATTGTTGGCTAACAACTCCTGCTCGCGGAGTAACATTTTTTGGTATGAAATTATACTGGATTTCGTCACGGACGTTCTGTCGTCTTGTATCATCACTGCCCAGCGAAGTGCATCCTAGTCATCAATTGCTGGGGTCAGTCTGATGAACTCACAGTAGGGCCACAGTATTTTGCCTATTTGAAAACTATCTATCAAATACAATGTTTGGTTTGGGCCGAAAACTGATCTTGTGAACGTCCGTGATGAAAACGAACGTCCGGCAAGAGTAGACCCAATTACGAATCTGAGGCTGCTTATCTGCACGTAGACACCGGTACAGCAATTTTATTTGGCAAGCAGCTAACCAAGAAGCTATATCAGGCATTTTCGAAGCCTTTTGACAACTATTTATGATACGGACGTTCGCTCGGACGTTCGTTCACGGACGTTCGATCATGAAAATTGTTCTAATAATGTTACCATGTTAAACGCTCACATCAAGTTGATACCGTTTGATGTTGTTAGTACATTGTTATGTCTCTCATATCCCAGATAGATTTATTTCCTGCAAGTCATTTAACTGTAACAAACTTATGAAATGTTGTGGTCACGGACGTTCGTTCGTCATTTATGGCCCAACAAATCTTAGTAAAAGTTCAAGTATTGGCACAATTTTTTGACAGCAGGTGCCCCTTGTGTGTGCCTTTCGACCCAGGTCACTGCCAACCACACATGCATATGTTGCTTTTTAGTCACCATCACGGAGGTTCGTTTTACAGTTGAACACCTTGCTTAGCTGTTTTGTAATACCCCTAGATATTATATTTACTTCTACCCGTGCAGCGTGGACATTATACTATAGGAAGGCAAACCCCAAGATTATGATTGTGCACATTCGCAGGCCTAGAAGCGAAAGAAAGCTGTTCAAAACATAATGGTAAAAAGGGGGTATATGGCGCAATAACAACATTGCAACCGAAGGTCTGAGTGGAAACTGTTGCCCCACCCTCTGCAAAACTTGAGACTGTCGGCTCCTCCTCTGCTGCAGGCTTTGAGACTGTTTTCTCATCTGCCTGTCGGATTTAAGTCCAACTAAATGGCTGTATGACGCCAGTTGTTTGAAAAGAAGAGGTACATCACAAAGGTCGTCAGGTACTTGCGAGAGGATAGCGACTTGCTTTACAATATCGACTGTATTAAGAAAAAGCAACAAATACATGCAGACCCCTCTTCACCCCCCCCCCCCCCCCTCTCATAAAAAAGAAAATAAATAAATAAAATAATAATATAATAATGATAATACAAAATAAATACATGATTATATCATAATGTATGCCTGATGTGCAAAGGCGCAATATCCAGCCCGTAAGTATGCAGATCTAGACTCGACAAACGCATTTATTATTATGATGACGTATGAATAGGTTTTCAAAGCATCTCTGCTTCAATCTGTTGATAGTGACAAATTATGTGGTATCGTTTGAAATTATATCTAGCAAGGGATTAGATTTGTTGGACTTCTTCCATTTAATAGAGATTGTAAGATTTATGCATTATTTTGATGACTTCATCGTAATAATACTTATAATATCGCCTGTTTTGTTCTTCCTTGATATATCAAAAATATTGTTTTTGCTAGGATCATTATAATATTGTACAACTCAATTTCAGCTCGCGCAATATTTATAATAAACCATTCAAGGTCAACACTGTTCTTAATTCTAATTGAAACATTGAAACCGATTGGAAGTTAACAATTAGGAAACGAGATGTGGGTCAGGAAACATCGGAATTAACTATCAACGTGATTATTTGCTAGATTTAACTTTGACATATTAATGTTATAAAACAATTTATAATCTCTGCAAATTAGATTTAAACAGTTAGCCCTTAAAATGATTGTATTTATTATTATAATTATGCGATTGGTTTTACATTTTATTAAAATATTCTTTCTAAATATAATAATAAAATGCAATAACAAACACATATAATATGTTTAGCGTATATATTTAGCGTAATGGTTTCTATGTCTAATATTTCTTTATACAAAACATATACATGTATGATATAAAATGCAATCTATATGTATTTATTTAAGAAATAAGTTATACGAGTATATTATTTACTTTGCTCATGGCTTTTGTTACCCTCAGTTTGTTTTATGTTTTGTGAAAATACATATAAGCAGTTCAGCCATATAGCTGGAATAGATAAATATATGTATCTTCAATTAATAAACCATATATGAATTGAATTGAAATACATGTACAACATACACAAACCAAAATAACAGTTTATATATGGGTCTCCCAAAGTCAAAATACATCTTAAATATATATGGCAAGGTTTGAAACGTGTGATAGGCATAATTATATTAACATATTATGTTGGCACTTACATTTATTTCTGTAATTAATTGACTCGAGGGACACTTGGGTACTACTATAGGCAATTCGAGAACGTCCGTGAAATTAATACGAACGTCCGTGACATTAAGACTCGTGTGAGAAACCATCTTCTGGTAACAGGAAAATGGCCTTTATTCTGATTATACATGTTATTTATGATTGCAGAAATGTTGTAAAATCATTTATTTACAGAAGTATAGTGGCATTTCTGTTATAGAGTGCCCAACCGGGGAAAGCCGGTGTAAAATTAGGGGTTACGATTTCCACAGGTCCACTAAGATGCTAAGAGTGATAGTTAAGTAGCAGACATGTCATTATAATTAATTCAGATAGCTAAAATCATATCAACTGATACATTTATATGTTTTATATTGGTCTGGCGGAGATTCAAATAAATGTTGTCATCAATTTCTGTAAGACTGTGCAGGCAGAGAACGTCCGTGAAATTTATGCGAACGTCCGTGAAATTGTAATTAAAAACAATATAGTAAGAAAGAGGGACCAGGCGACTTGGAAATGCTACTTTTATATCTGACTAGGATGTATACATGGTCTCTAGCTTAAATATAATATGAATAGATAAAGTATTATCATCATATTGTTCTATAAGCATTAAATCAATTTAAACCAATAATAGGACTCATTATAACGACCAGGTCCATGTAAAAACCAAACCATTTTTAAAGATTTATTGCAATGTTCAAGTTTGTTTGTATAATGACCCTGTTTTAAAGCCATTTACGAAGAATAGAAACTCTTTTTGATGAGATCAGATCATTCTGCCAACATTCTTGTTTCTGGCGAACGTCCGTGAGCGATATGGGAACGTCCGTGATGAAAACTATACTCTCTTTGGTCATGTAATTATGCAATATATGATCTAGACAGCGATTGATCCTATTAACATGCACATTAAATTATGTGATTCGGGAATACGAGCGTATATAGGTGCGTTCCTAAAAAATGCGGCTAAAGTAAAGCAAAGGTTCCGAATAACACATTATTTTTTAAAAATATAACAATTCAGTCAAAGTTTGGACGTTTGTATTTTCAATTTGGCAAATAAAACATTAATCCACGTTTGGCATACAGAGAGAAGCAAGTCTTAGAAGTAAATTATCCGAATATAAGCTGTATATGACAGAAAATAAATGAGATATATGGGTACTAAATCTATATCTACATAATCCCTCACGGACGTTCGCCTTTTGGAGATGGGTTACTTCAACAGTGAATAAAAACGGAACCACATGGAGTTTCCCAGTATAATGGGGTACGCCTGAAAGCTAGGATTGCATGCTTTCACATTAGATAGATGTCTTTAAATTTAAAAAATTAATTGAATTTTACCCTGTTTGGGCTGAAAAGTGCACTTTTCAAAATTCTGACCCACATATGTACGGTTGCAGACAAAATCATTATAATGTACATCTCATATTTTTCTCTTTTTATTAGATTTGAGTGGAAAATAAAGACTTGGGCAAATGTTCAGAAACATGCGGTATGAATGGTTCCAGACGGCATGATATCTTTGTTATTCAGACAAAATTGTTTGAAATAATTCATCTCTGATTTTATTTTTTTTTAATTAAAGGTTTGAGTGGAAAATAAGAGACTGGGGTGAAGCTCAAAAATGTGCGTTATCTATGGTTGCAGATGGTGTGATATCTGTTTTTATTCCAACAAAATTTTAAAAACAATACTGTATACATCTCTGATATTTGTTCTTCTTCTTTTTATTAAAGATTTGAGTGGAAAATAAGGGACTGGGGCGAGTGCTCAGAAACGTGCGGTACAGACGGCTCCAGACGGCGCGATATCTTCTGTATTCAGACGCTGAGGGGCAGACGAAGCAAGACACACCTTTCCAATTGTCCAGATCCGCAGCCCGCACAAGAGGAGGAATGCAACCAACAATCGTGCCCAGGAACGTGGCTAACCGGGCCCTGGTCAGAGGTATTGTTTGTTTGTTTTTATATCTGTATAAAAACAATCAACATCAAAACAATACAGGAAGATTCAAATACACAAACAAAAGAATAAAACAAGTCATACATAAATTAGCAAGAATAGTTTAGATAAAAAAATAAAACAGAGCGACAAGTGATGAAATAATGAAGATTACGGTTGGATAGCCCATGTTCAGCTAAAGAGCATTATGCCCTACTACTAATCTTCCATGGGGACCTGAAAAATGGCATAGCTGGAGAAAAAAACAGAGTTACATTTATACCATCTCAGGTATGAAAATGTCACATATCTAGGCTTTGTTATATCAGAGCTCTCTGTATCAAGGTTCCAACGTATCATCTTGTTCACAGTAACAAAGAATTATATATGTCTCCATATTCCCCCTTGCAGTGTTCAGTCACCTGCGGCAGTGGGACAAGGACCAGGGATGTGGCGTGTGAATCGGCCGACGGCATAGGGGGAGAAGGAGGAGCAACGGACGAGTCATTCCACTGCTTCGACCAAAGACCGACATCATCCAAGGTGTGCGAAGAGGGCGCTTGCGAAGGTTAGTAGCACAGAAATTCAATACAATAAAATTAAAGACTAGAATTAGCCCCGTGCATAGGCCACGCCCCCAAGTTCCACACAGGAGGAACAACATTGTGTAACTAGATGGATATTCGAGATGCCTCCGTCGTCGCGCAATTTGTATATCGAGCCCAAATTAGCACTGAATTCATTCTTTTAATTCAAGTTTGATTATAATGGTTACGTCAACCAGTTCTCGAGATTACACATTATTTTTCAATATATATAATATGAGCCCTGTGACCTTTGACCTTAAGACTGTGTGACCCCCAAATCTAGCCAGCTCATTGGCTCCACAAGATACATAGAGGTACAAGGTTTGATGGTACTGTGTTGACAGGTTCTCGAGATATCGCAATTACAAGTTATTTACGCATATATAATGAGCTCTGTGACCTTTGACCTTCTGACCTCAAACCTAATCAGTCTATTAGCTCTCCAACTTATTTTGAGGTACCACGTTTGGTGGTAATCTGTCATCCAGTTCTGGAAATATCAAGTTTAAAATATATTAGCCCCAATGACCTTTAACCTTTGACCTCATGACCCCTAAAATCTATCAACAAATATTACAATATCTTCAACTCGTTTTGTTTCCATTTTTGTGTCTGTAGAATGCCACGCAATGGACAACGTCATCTGTCGACCCAAGAATTACCGAACGTACTGCAGACTCAAAGGGTACGCGGATATCTGCTGTACCACTTGCGCCGACCAGAAAAGGGTCTTCCAGAAGAACAGAGCAAGAGCGCGAACGGGTCACAGATCCCGGGCGTAACATTGTTCTCAACTCTGCAAGGGTTGTTAGACCACGGAACTGTGAACATGTCCAACCTGCCCATTACATTGTTCTAACCTCTGCAAGTAGTCGCAAGACTCCATAAGACCCGCCGATAACATTGTTCTAAACTCTGGAAGGGTTGTTATAGTCCGAAGACGCCGTAAGACCAACAGATAACATTGTTCTAAACTCTGGAAAGGTTGTAATAGTCGCGATATGCCGTAAGACTCGCCGATATCAATGTTCTAATCTCTGCAAGTCATTATAGTCGTAAGATTTCATAAGACCGACCCATTACATTGTTCTCAAATCTGCAAGGGTCATTAAAGTTGCAAGACTCTGCAAGACCAACCCATAACAGAAGAACCAAGCTAATTTGTTGTAAAAATCAATGCCCCCCCCCCCCCCCATCCCCATAATTGGTTACTCTTAAATTTGAATTGTGTATGTTTTCTTGAGAAACTTACCTTTAATGTTAACTTTCAAGATTAAACTTCTTTAATAAGGTTAAATTGCGAATTTCAGAAAATACACTTTCTTCAGGTATTTGGAAATAATTCCTAAATAAGCCCGGTGGAGAGCCAGAAAAACCTGCTATAAAGTAATAATCACCAGAACCCATGACTTTTTAAAATTAAAAACGAGAATGAAGTACAAACAATCCATGTATACAGTGTTACATGTATCAAATGTAACAGCGTTAGGCCAAAAAAAAAAAATTGTTTGATTGGCGTAACGGGCAACCAAAAATTAGGGTAGGTCGGTCGGGATTTTTTTTTTTTTTTTTTTTACTTTTGTTTTATATGCAGATATGCATGCTGGCCCTGGCCGGCGGCATAAACATTGTACATGCATGCGCTGCATAGGTACCGCGGGGTATTCAGTACCGCGTATACGTACGGTACATTGCATGTACTGTATTCGCGCCTTCATCGCCTCGCGGGGAAAAAGCGATATCGCAACACTTCCGGGTTTTTAGTGCAGCAAATGTATCGATCGCAAATGCAGCGCGATACTCAGGCGATAGCAATTTTTTCGCTTCGATATACACAACGATACATAACGATATTGATCGCAATCGGCAAAAACATCTAGGGTCGGCGGTATTTTTAGGGACGGGCGGGTTACGCCAATCCAACAATTTATTTTTTATGGCCTTATGTAGTGATGAAGAATCTGAATATGTGACCTTACACCACAAAAACGACCGTTATGTCGCAGTGGTAGTTTGTCTGTTATTACCACGGAAATAGTCCAATTTTGTTTAAAATATGAGATTCAGGATTTTGGTATTTCCTGTGTGAGGGTATCTTATTCTACCTTCTGTGAAATTTGGAGCGTCAGAAATCATGTTTAAATGTGATTTTTCATCGAATAAAAATGATCAGATTACTGCGCTTGAATGGATGCCAATCTTTGAAGCGGTCTGTTTTTTCTCCCTTACTTGAAAAGTGCTTTAGCCATGTTCCAAATCTTGGGTGCTCATTTTGAGAGGGTTTTCTTTGTCCGAATATGACAAATTATATGTAGGTAATGACTTCTGCTTTAATGTCATGTGAAAATCAGCAAAATCATTTTTCCCAACTTATTGGTCCTTTTGTGGTGTAAGGTCACATCATTTTTATGCTCTTTTTTTTCCTACCAATTTTCCTGGTAGGATATGTACATTGTTATTTTGACTGGCATCTGGTTATTATTTATTGTAAATAACATGTTTTAAACAAAAAATTGTCTAATTGTCATATTAAATTATAACTGTACATATTTAAAATCGTCATCAAATTTTTATCTGAATTAATTTAATCAACACCTAAATATTTCTATTTCTCATATCCACTTTTAAGATCGATATATTATACCGACTGAAAGTTAGCAGTACAAATTAGATATGTTCAATTAAGAGATGATATGTACTTGTATTGTACAGTATTGTCCATTTAATTTTTTCCACCATCTTTTCATAATCTGGATAAAATCGACACAAGTTATGTTCATTTATTTGTAAATAGAAATTTGTACTAAAAAATAGTGTAAATAAATCTAACATGTTATATTACATTTGCTTCGCCCGTACGATTATTGTTTGTTTCTGTGAATGTTGGTATGAAGAACTGGACCAGGCCTATTCTGTTCATCTTTCCTTAATTTCATGGCGACAGTGAGAAGGGCACAAAGTCAGTTTTGGGCTAAATTGAGTTAACACAACTTCTTGTAGGTCGGAACTTCTATGTGATGGCAAATTCTTTTGATGATGGTTATACAGTGGAACTTCTTTAAAACAAGATCCTTGGGACCATGATTAATAAGGTTATATTAGGGTAAAAAAAACAAAGAATATAAAAGAGCTTGAACCAGCAAAATTACCTTGTTATAAAGAGGATTTTGTTATAATCAGCTCTTTATAACAAGGTTCCACTGTAAATAACTTTTGAGATCTTTACTATCAAAAACATGAGAAAGATAAGATTTGGTTTCTGCAGTGCTCCTTTCAACACAACTGTTCTTCCTGGGTAGCGATCACAATCAACTTGCTGATTATTATGTCACTTTGCAGGAGGTTGAATTTGCACATTGCGGCTGTATATATATATGCCTCATCCTCTCAAACAGCTAGCCAGAGTACATGTGTACGACAATCAGTTGCAATTATCTCTGAAGTACTAGAAGTGACTTAGCGCCCTTCTCTTTCTCAGCAAAAATTGGTCTACTCTTTGTACCCACACAAGTCAAAATTTTCCCTAGTCTTTAACTTTTTCACTGCAGGACGAATTCATGCAAACGTGGACCAAATGTCAGCGTCTACACAAAATAACCCCTTTGGGATTTAAATGCTTCAAATATTTATGATACCATTAGTACTGGTATTATTTGCAGGATTCAAACAGCAGAAGGGGTGAATTTATGGTAACACCGTGAGGTTTTGCTTGAAATTGCCATGTCGTCAGTTTTAATCAAACTTAAAGGGATCTAGTAACTTTGTTGACACATGAAAGTAGTGACGATTGGTCAATTAAATGTGTATTGTTGTGATCCGATATGTCCATCGAGTGATGTGTGAAAATTTAGTGGTAAATTAATGTTTTATGACCCGAGTAATGCAATGACTTTGTGCACAGTTATAAGTATCCAGTAGATAATTATAAATCTGATCACTTCCAATCAAACAAACCCTGTGAATGTACTGGTACTACAGTGGAACCTCCTTATAACGAGCTCTGTTATAACGAGGTACCTGATATTATAGCGAGGTAATTTAACAGATCCAGGTTCTATGCATTGCATTTTTTAAAGCCCTGATACAAGAATCTATCTGCTATAACGAGGTAAATTCAGTGGGCCATAGTTGCTTGTTATATTGAGGTTTCACTGCATGTACATGATTGAAAACGTAAGATTCACATAAACCCAAACAAATTCACTCAATCATACTAGCCCTTGATATTTTTCAATCAATCCATCTAATTATTTTGGGAAAATAATATTAAAGTGATCAATCAACTTTATAAGATTGTTCCAAATTTATATTCGGGACGCCAGTCATTTACCAACATCATTGTAAGATTCTTCTGAATGATCATACAAAAGGAACAATGTTTACCTAGTGAAAAAAAAGTGATAAATGATATCAGATTTTATACCTGATCTTGATTTTGGTTGAATTTGACAAAGTTAATGGATCACTTTTACATTCTAAAAAACAAACTTTAAACAAAATAAAGAACACGGAACACATTTATTGTTTTTTGTGTGTGAGGTTGCCAAGGAATTATCTCCTTGCTTTATAATCACATGACATTCATCTTTGGAATGGAGCAATGAACATTATTTCACTCCCAACTCCAATAGCACATGTCGGTCAGATCAGCCAGAAATGACAAGCCTAATAGACGTCTTAAAGCTCTTGATATCACTTGATAAAGCATCAGGGTAAATGATGCGTTTTGCAAGCTACATTTAGTTTGAGGGGTGAAGATATTTGTGGGTATTTTGAGGCAAAAATTGTGGGTGTAATGTATTGCAGCACATTGTGATAGATCTGTATTTATCTTAAATATTTCACGTTTCCTGCAACTTGGATAAGTTTTGCCTGGATACGTTTTCATTGTGGCCTCTCTATAAGAATTTATAGGTATTCACTTTGATTAAAAATAGTGACTGCTGATTGGAATAAAAATCTATGAGCGGTCAACCTGGCCAAATTATCAACATCTTACTCTCTAACAGTGGTAAGATATCGAGTATCTTATGATCGATTTACAACTGCAACCTACTAAAAGACAGACATACAGTTGTTAACCACTAAAATAAGTTCTTTTGGTCCCAAATAGTGAGATCAAACCGTTGAAGTGTGCTTTACTGCAGAAGAGCAAGAGTAGATATTTGACCAAAGCTGAGTAATTCCAGATGGGAAAGTCCCCATTTGTAAAATAGGGAAACCCCCTATTTCTCTGGATGGGTTTGTCTCTATGAACTGGCGATGGACACCTGCCACACCCTGATGAGGTTGTCGGTGTATCCGGCGAAGAGCGTCTGGCCGTCGGCGGACCAGGCCAAGCTGATGCAGTCTGTCTTGCGGGATGAGGGTCCAACGACCTCGGGGCGGAGCTCGTCGACTGTCGACTTGGTCTCGAGATCCTGAGGAAAGACGAGTTAAAAATATTGGATTAAAAAACAAGAAAAAACCCGATTCATATAGAAAATTTGCTTTTAGATAAATTTCAATTGCACAATAGACGGCTTCTGTAATGTATGCAAATAATATGCATATGACGTCAGACTCCCCGTTGGCAAGCTTAACAATAGTAACTAGGTCCGGCAAGATCCGGCAAACTTAGCTTGCCGGACCTAGTTACTATTGTTAAGCTTACTCATGTGCATATTATTTGCATACATTACAGAAGCGGTCTATTCCATTGTCTCATTCAGATTCATGAGGAGACTTTCAGAGCTTACAGCATTAAAAATTAAATTATCAGGAAGATTTAGGGAAACTTCATTAGAATTTGGGAAGATATCTATCGAATGCATAAAACCTAATGACAATAATCGGGGAGATTGGCTGCTGGGATGAAATCCGATGCAGTAATCTGGGTCTATTTTTAGGGAGTCTCCTGCGAAATCAAGGAGCTTTGGCAGTTCTGGAGAATATGGGACTTTAAATAAGATAAATTACAATTGCACAAAAATAATCCTACTGCTTGATTCCAAGGCATTGATGGTATAGTTGCTTCTCTATCTTGTAACAACTCGTATTTTCATGACATTTTGAAGGACAATAGAATATCGATGACGACGAATAAATCAATTATAAATGTTCACATAAAAATATAACAGTATACAAGCAATCAAGCGCATATGACAAATGTAGGTGTACGTTTCACGCGCCAGTACCACAGACTCATGAGAACCCCATGATACAGGTACAAGCATGCAGACAGACACCCAGCTTTCTCTATGCCCATCACAGCCCCATGACTACACAAGAAAAGCAGCCATGGGAACGCCTCGATGGGCAACAAAACAATAACTTAATTCTTGTAGAATAATTTGCATAATATTGTATTGACCTGTATGCAAATTTACAGGGGTTCTTCTATGGTTTTTAGGGGCCAATTCGCACTGAGCCCCAGTGAATTTTCCACAAGCTCAGCAGATGAGGACAGTTCCCCCAGTCTCTCACGTGTGAAACATCACTTTATTGCAGTGATAAAAATACACGGGGGCTTGGGGTGAATTCGCCCCCGAAAATCATTAAAGAGCCCCTGTAAATTTGCATAGAGTTCAACGCATAACATGTTTGCAGGCAAGCTTGATAAGTAGCCCCCCCCCCCCCCCCCCCCCAAAAATAAATATTCATTTTTTCCCCGCTTTATTGAATATACGTGACCGGCTATAGCAAAACCCTGCACTTGTCGGTAAAAATCAAAATGTAGATTTTCATACCATAAGAAAGGCCTCATCACTAGCTTTCATTTGATGCTTTGTTCTAACAAATTGGTCAATAATAAATATTGGCGAAGATATGATTACTTCAATTTTGCAATCATAAGTCTTTTACACACATTAGATGAACTTAAAATGCCCATTTCTTCAAAACGTTAATTACCAACAAATGCAGGGTTTTGCTATAGCCGGTCACATATGATAAGCATGTATACATAACAGTTAAACCTATAATGAAGAGGTAGATAATTACTGCCCTTGAAATGTAGCAGCATAGAAGACTTACCCAGATCTTGATGGTGGGTCCAGCAGCGGCGCAGAGCCAGTACCTGTTGGGGCTGAAGCACAGGGCGTTGATGCCCTCTTGGCTGTCCAGGGTGTACAGATGCTTGCCCTCATTCAGATCCCACAGCATGGACAGACCGTCCTGAAACACAGACAGATAAGAAATATGGTAACATACTGTTCAGATTTACCTCGATTACGAAATTTCTGACGAAAATAGGACATAAAATGTCCCCAGTGACCTATCGTTTCTTCATCACACTTTGGAGAATTTGAGTCATAGCGCCGCTATTTTTTGGCTATTTTCTGCCAACTTTGCCAACTAGCCGATGTGTACATGCAATGAAGCGATGACTCCGATACAATTTCATTTTCTATTCGTATTACGTAGTTCAACTTCATATGCAAGCGCAGCAGCGAAAAACACATGTACGAGTATACAGGGTGCAGTGCATGCAATACGATGCGAATCAGACCTGGCGCTGTTTTTTCCTTGTTTTTGCACGCCTTTTTTCTTTGTTGTTCCCAAATTCATTGCAGTCACGTAAGTAGAGGAAAAAGATTGAGGTGAAGTTTATGTTCAGGTTAGATCTAGTTAAATTGAGCTTGGACAGCTGCTTTCTTTTTTGCGGTAGCTACCAGACCACTACTTGATGTCTGCCGGGGGACTGGCTGACCAAGTGCATGCGAATGCCTGCTGACAAGAATCGTACAAATGACTGGCAATTAAACCCTCACAAAAATTAACAGCTTATACAGTAGTTTTTTTAACAATTGAAGCAACTTTATCAATCACATGATTCTGAACTGCTCAAAATATAATTAAACACATGTGATTTTCATAATTCATGCACATTAAAATTGTGTGTGTAGGTGTTCGTTTCACGCGCCAGTACCACAGACTCATGAGAACCCCATGATACAGGTACAAGCATGCAGACAGACACCCAGCTTTGTCTATGCCCATCACAGCCCCATGACTACACAGAATAAGCAGCCATGGGAACGCCTCGATGGGCAAATGTCATGTTTTATGTCGATTTTTATTCATAATTTGATAATTAAAACTAAGGGTATCATATTTTTGACAGCTTACCTTGCCTCCTGATGCACACAGAGAACCGTCTGGGGAGACGGTCACGCAGTTCAGGTATCCCTTGTGTCCGAAGTGGTTGGTCTTCAGACGGCAGTTGGTCAGGTTCCACACCTGTGGTTGCATGGGGAAATGGAAGGGAAAATGAAAAGAAACAAAAATGAGGTAGTTAGTACATGGGATTTTCCGAGGTAGTTGAAACAAAAGCTAAAATATGGATTTCATGTAAACATGAAGCAGAACATGAAAGATACAGTCAAACCTGTGTATAGTGACCACCTAAGGGAAACAAGTTAAGTGGCAGCTGTAGACAGGTGACCTCTATAGACAGGTTTTCTCTGCAAGGGATCACCTTGGTGGCCACTATAGGCAGGTTGGCCACTATAGACAGGTGGCCACTAAGGCAGGTTTGAATGTAGGTGGAAGGTATCTGTGACAGTTCATTGCTCAAGTCCGACGTTCATGTTTACCAAGATAGGCTCATGGATGTTCTTTTTTTGTTCGTCCTACGACACGAGCAAGAACATTCTTTGAAGTTACAAGGACCTTTTAATCATGTGTCTCAAGTTACTCTCTGCATGTAATGTTTAAAGTCAGCAATTACAAACTGCCAAAATAAAAAGAAGTGCTTTATCACTTTAATTAAAACAGGGCATGCCCATACTATTAGTTTTGAATTCAGATACAATTATGTAGGTGTTCGTTTCACGCGCCAGTACCACAGACTCATGAGAACCCCATGATACAGGTACAAGCATGCAGACAGACACCCAGCTTTCTCTATGCCCATCACAGCCCCATGACTACACAGGATAAGCAGCCATGGGAACGCCTCGATGGGCAAGAAATTCAATAACATCAATATTTCACAAATATATTCTTTAATCAATTTTGCACGGCTGCCAAATGTATCAAAGGCAACCAAAAGGCGACAACTGTCATTCTGTTTTTTATGACAACTAAGAATGCGTTCAAGTTACTAAACTTTTAATTCCTTCTTTAATATCAAGAACATATTCTCTATATGCTATTGATAAAATATGAGCTAGTCACTAGTATTCATAAGACAAATTATTTATAAATCTTGTCTAGAAGCTTAACAAAGATTAGAATGAGCATTGAAAAGTGTTTCAGGGAAGGACCGCCATCATAAGAGCTTCTAGCTTAGCGGTGAAAGCACCAGTCTAGCAATCCGGAGGTCTCCGGAGTCCTACTTACTGTAGAATCCCCTTTTCTTTGCTCTTTTTCATTTATTGAAAACAAAAATTACCTTGACGACTTTGTCCCATCCACCAGAGACGATGATTGGGTTTGTTGCGTTGGGGGAGAACCTCACACAGGACACCCAGTGGGAGTGGTTCTCGTCCTGAAACAGAGAGATCAGAAAACAAATATGAATGGATTGTACAGAATAAGATGATCAAAGCAGAGATACTATTCAATTTATATGATACTTATACTATTAAAATGGTTATTGGTTTCTTGGCATTGGAAGAAAACCCCACACATACAACCCAATGTAAATGTTTCTCATCCTAAAAGAGAGAACATAAACAGAAATATGAAATGATTGTCCAAAATTAATTTTATGAGTTTATTGGATTTTTGGCAGTGGGGGAGACCCTCACACGCACTCTATTATAATGAAGTTTTTAAGGACAATAGAATATTTACAACAATTAATACATCAATCACAAATGCTCACATCAAAATATAACGGGAAATATACAAGTAATCAAGCATACAATAGATGTAGGTGTACGTTTCACGCGCCAGTACCACAGACTCATGAGAACCCCATGATACAGGTACAAGCATGCAGACGAGACACCCAGCTTTGTCTATGCCCATCACAGCCCCATGACTACACAGGATAAGCAGCCATGGGAACGCCTCGATGGGCAAGTCATTCAATAACATCAATATTTCACAAACATATTCCTAAATCAACGCTCGAAATTAGCACAGGCCCGATGGCCCGGGGCCACCAAAAATTGTTGCCGGGCCAGTAAAAAAATCATTTTACCAATGTTTGCTGGCCCGATCGGGCCACCAAATATTGAAACCATGGTGCAGAAAATAATGGTCTATGTTTGCAAATTTAATACCATACAGAAAACACTTGAATTGTGATTTAAAAAGAAAGCAAAAAGAAGTAAAAAATGTTCAAATAAGAACGCTTTCCGACATTTGCCTCAAGAGTTCTCTTGAGGCAAATGTCGCAAAGCGCACTTTTCACGTTCATAAACATAAACAAGGCATTGTTCTCCCCGCCACCCCCCCCCCCCCCCCTCAGTTTTTTGCTGTTGCCTCATATGAACATCCTCCCTTCAACTTGCATAATAAATGAAATCAATTTAAACTACTTTCAGAGGGTGTGTGATCGGTAAACTACAACTATTTCAGCTGTTTTGCCAACCACGTGTGTGCATACATGATACACCCAGCATAGGCAGGAAGTATAATGTGCATGCATGCAGTGCACTAGGCTTGCCCCTATACACAAGCATACTACTCATTCACTGTGCTTGCAATAAAACTTGTATGGCGTGATTTGTATCGGCAAGAATAGGGTTTAATTCCTCTTCCATATGATTTATAAAGTTTGACATGAATTATGAAGGAATAATCATAAGAAGGTATGATTTTGTTTGTTTCTAAATATTATATTACTCTAGAAATGCAATACATTTTTCAGAATTTGTTTAAAAGAAAATGTTTTTAGCCCAGTCCCACACATGTATATTTGTGTCAGTACATTGTAAGTACTATCAAACTTCAAAATCGTACATTGAAACTTCCTAAATTCCATGATTTGGTGACCCCAAGATAAGTCCTTTCTTTCATATATAATTGTATCAGGGCTGTGATTTTAAGGATGATAAATTATCAATGATTCACATATTAATGACTTGGATTAAAGTCTACAAAAAGCTATCACTCGGTATCAGATCCATACTTCATTTTACTTACGTTTTTCTTTATTTTTTTTTCGGGCCAGCAGATTTTAGTTTCGGGCCAGCAAAATTAGAAAAACACTAATTTTACTGGCCCGACCGGGCCACCAGCAAAAAATGTTAATTTCGAGCGTTGCCTAAATGTTTACATTTTGCACAGATGCCTATAAATGTATCAAAAGGCAACACAGAAAGAAGGCAGGCATTGCAGCAACTGTCTCCATTTTGTTCAGGACAACCAAGAATGTGTTCAAGTTACTAGACTTTTAATTCCTTCTCTAGTATTGAGAAAATATATTCCCTATGCTACTGATCTAGTCAATATTATTCACAAAACAAATTATTCATAAATGTTGTCCAGAATGTCAGGATCTAAACAAAGAGGAGTATTGGGAGTGGTTCTTGTCCAAAAAGAGAGAGAATAGGAAACAAATCAGGAGTGATTGTCCAAAGTAGGATAATCAAAGCAAAGAGTACGGGGAGTGTTTTTTAACCTAAATAGATAGAAAATACAATACAGAAATGTGAAATGATTGTCCAAAATCATCTTATTTTGGACAATCATTTCTGATTTCTGTTTTCTCTATTCTCTCTCTTTTTGGATTAGAACCACTCCCAGTACTCGGTGCTTTATCTTATTTTGGACAGTCATTTTGCATGTCTTTGTTTGTATTCTCTATTTTTGAGGATAAAAAACATATATTGATCATTGCTTTGATCATCTTAATTTGGACATCTTTGCGATAGATTGCAACACCCCCCTGTTCTGTTACCCACCTGGATGGTGTACTTGCAGACTCCAAGGGTGTTCCAGAGCTTGATGGTCTTGTCCCTGGATCCAGACACGATCTGACGGTTGTCAGCAGAGAAGGCAACGCTCAGGACATCCTTGGTGTGGCCCACAAACCTGCGGGTAGTCTTGCCACTGCAAAGAAATTAGTCATTGGAACATTCAAATTAAAATCTATTTTTCGGGGGCTTACTTTTCAAGCTTGTCCGCATTTAAATGACACTCTAGAATGTGTTATGCATCTAACTCTTATGCACATTTACGGTGGGCTTTTTAATGATTCTCGAGGGCTATTTTTGGCATTTGGGGGGCAAATTTTCCCCGAGTCCCCATGTACTTTTCTCTTCACTGCATTGGAAAGATTAGTTGTCAATAAATGTCACATAAGAGTTTATCCGTGATCTGTTGATCATGATGCTAATTTTTAGTTTGTACATTTACATATAACGAAGCAACTTTATCAATCAAATGATTCTGAACTGCTCAAAATATAATCAAACACATGTGATTTTTTATAATCCATGCACTTTGAAATAATGTGTATGTGTAGGTGTACGTTTCACGCGCCAGTACCACAGACTCATGAGAACCCCATGATACAGGTACAAGCATGCAGACAGACACCCAGCTTTCTCTATGCCCATCACAGCCCCATGACTACACAGGATAAGCAGCCATGGGAACGCCTCGATGGGCAAATAATAATGTGTTTAAAATACATTTTCATCATTCGACTCTAAAATGTGTTATGCATCCAACTCTTGTGCACAATTACGGGGGGCTTTTTAATGATTCTCGAGGGCTATTTTTGGCATTTGGGGGGCAAATTTGCCCCGAGCCCCCATGTATTTCAGTGCATTGGAAAGATTAGTTATTAAATGTCACATAAGAATTATCCGTGATCTGTTGATCATGATGCTAATTTTTAGTTTGTACATTTACATATAATGTAGAGGATGAATAAACTCTTTGAGCGAGGCCCAAAAATTGAGTATTCGTTTTTTACAGTTTTTCTGTGACATTTTTTTCTTTCATGTGTCTACCAATTATTCATTTCCCCTTTGACATTCTTTAGCCTAAAAACTTAATCCGACAATTCCAAATAAATCCTAGTCCCAGTTTCATATCAACATAATCATGATGAATATTGAACCAGAAATGGTTACAGCAGAGAGGGGAATACACTGAAAATCCTGTGTGTGGCAAACAAACGTAGGGATAGCCATATCTACTTTGTAAATGGTCATACCATGGTATGACCATTTACAAGCCCGACACGCAATATCAGCTCGGCAACCCGTGTATACTTAATGCATGGGTGCCATGCGTTTCCGACATGGTCCTCACACATTATCAGTGCAATGCAGGCTGAACTACAGAATTGTAATGTGTGTATATGTGGATATACATGTAGCAGCCATCCTTGTCAATCTTGTGGAGGGGACTGATTATCTAAAGCAACTAAACAAGGTACAAGTTATGAATTGCCTTGCTACTGTCAAGAGAGGTCTAACAGAATTAGAGGTATTGATTTGTCCCCTTTAAATATTGTTACTCGACATGCAACGCATGGAAATTATTTGACTTCAATCGTCAGATTTGACATAAATTTAAGCGTGTTGCAAGTTTTCTAGAAAGTAATACTGGCAAATTTCTTTATTTTCTGCGACACTGAAAACTTGCCACCTTCATTCAAGCGAGTAAAAAAAGGGGAGAATCAAACACTGAACCTACGTTCCGAGATCCCAGAGACGGAGGGTGCGATCCCAGGACCCGGTGAGGGCAAACTGACCATCGGAGGACATGACGACGTCGGACACGAAGTGGTTGTGTCCTCGGAGTGACCTCTTTGGGACGCCATAGCAAGTGTCATCACGGGGCAGGTCCCAGACGATCACGGTGTTGTCTGTGGCATAAAGAAAATAGGTGACGGTTAAGTATTAATGTAATGGATGACATGGGAGTTGGTACTTAAGATCTGAAAACACTGCCTGTCTAAGGTTATATTTTAATCTCAATTTAATTTCACAATCAGGCATTGGCAAAAAAATAGGATACACAGTGTATCACATTCTATTGCACGTACATGTACACTGCATGCAGTTGAGACTCGTGCTCTGATCTTAAGAAAACTTACGATACTGTGTACATGTAATCGAGGTACTCCACTTTTTCACTCTATATCTTATGATCAGTTTCTATTGCAGCGTTTTGCTAAATTTGGCATAATAATCATTGATCAATTTGTAGAACTTTACGAGCTGAATTTAACAATTATGCCACCAGACCACGATGTTAACTTGTTGAAATACACAATATGAACTTCCAAAGTTGTTGCTCAGCATCCTTGGGATTTCTAAAGGTTTATAGTCCATTTATTTTTCATCAATTTCAATTTTCCCTGATTATTTCTGAACTCAAACCCAACTTGAGTTTGGGGGTAGGATTAGATTGTTCCATTTTAATACTAAAATTGGCAACTGCATTGCAAGTTCTTACGCATCCTTTGCCAAGTTCAAACCAGCAAGATGCAGTGTCATGAGTGTGTACAAGAGCTACCACTACCAGCAATCACGAGTGCTAAACGAATGCAGTGAGAGTATTAATTATTAGAATTTTATTCAGGAAAAAATAATGAAAATAAAGGAACTCTTATTCGAATATTTGTTTAAATATATTTGTTTAAATGATCAGAATTATTTGGTCCTTTCCACTCTACTTGAACATTGATACTCGCCAGGATGCCCAGGATCCATAAGTCTGGATATAATGCAGAAGAATGAATAAATAAAACAAAACAAACATACTTAACAAACAATTAAACAATTGAACAATTTCCAGACGTTGTCATGGGCATGGCCATATTCGGTGTCATATTGAATTTCTGGCCATGGACACATTTACTGGTCCAGACAGCTGGACCATTTACACGCAATTTACGTTAATATGCTGTTGCTGTTGCTATAGCATACCGGCCATTTGTACATTGTACTGTTGCGCAATATCCAATTTCCAACGGTTGAACGCCGTGTTTTACTTTTAGGAAGCCTCGCTACGGAAAACGGACTGGAAATAAATAGTTTTTTTCCCTACATTTTGGGGTCTTCAAAACAACAAAGATGGTCATAATCATCAGATCATCAAATTATATGAATAGTGGATCACATAAACGAAAAGCTTTTTGCATTTACTAGTAAATGGAGGGAGGAATTGGCCAGCAAAAATATTTTTGTGTTGGAACTAGTTGTTGGATCGATGGTGCAGCAAACGGGAGAAGTGTAACTCCGCACAACGTTGACGTTGTGGCCATGGAGAAACACTTCCGTCATGGATACGCCCGTTCTGAAAGTTTAACCTACTCGCAATTTTACTCACAATGGACACACACACCATTACACTCGCATGATATTCGTAACCTTTAAAAAATGTATCCACTGCACTGCACACTACACGACCCGATCTGATGAACGAATACAATTAAAATAAAATACACACGTCTTGTTAGCAGTTAGTTCTTATTCCAGTAGTTCAGATAGTATGCAGTCGTTCATCCGATCAGAATCGGATCATGTAGCGTGCAATGGGCTTTAAAGTGGCTGCCTTTAAAATTAAAGTTAACCGACAGCGACAATTTATTTTGACAATGTTGAATGTAATGTCTGTGATCGATCTCGACCAGGTCCATGATCATGTCGACTTTTGCATCTTGTTCGACGAACAGTTTACGACAAAGGTTGTTTATTAGTTATTACAATTATTTTATATTTAAAGTACATCATTCCCAAGTTTCAACGCAAACGTCACCTTTAAATTACTGGGACTTTGCAAACAATGTTGGACAATATAATTTAATTCACTCGTCGTGATCATTCATTCACTCACATTACCAATCTATCAGTCAATCGGCGCGGTTACATGTGTACAATACGGGAAAACCGATCTCATTCAATGGGAACTTCGGTAGTCGACTTACCGCGGGACGACGACAAAATCATGTCTGGAACCATAGGAGTTGTAGCAATCTGGGTTACCCAGCCGCTGTGGCCCTTCAGGGTACCTTGAAGACGTAGTTGTTCTGTGTTTCCCGACATTTTGGCTGATAAACCAACAGATGACGATGGATTTAGGAAGGGCCTTCGTGGCCTTTCTGATTGCCGTAGTAGGCTAAAGGAAAAAGGACCCTCCTCGTTCGTTTGTTCAATAACCACGCATTTCTCATCCTCCACTTATGAATCTATGGTGGCTTATTAGTACACAAATTCTTGAAAAAAATATTGTGTATGGCATTTTAATTTAATTCCACAAACTGCTTATTACATTGCTAGTGGTTGTTTTTCCGCCAGCCTACCCATCTGTCTAGACTCTGGAGAGAACGGTTTGTCAACTTTTTTTACGGATACAACATAGTTACAATTTGTTTCTAAATATCATGCATTTTATTTTAGTGCTTTTGCTAATGTACTGTATCCTAAAATATTAGGCCCAATTTAAAGACTAGGTTATTTGGGGAGGGGAGTTGTATTTAGGTTTTTGCAATCTAACCAAATAAATTACTTTATTATTACACTCACAAATATTTTTTAGTCAATACACCAGCATGAGTTTGTATTAAAACATTATTTGACAGAAAATTTGTATTATATTTCCATCAGTTTACTTTAAAAAGTCTTCCAACTTTGCAGGGGCGCGGCTAAATGACGTCATTGCATGTGGATGTTGCGTTTATCTTAAAATTACAGATAAATGCAAACTTCTGCCTGCAATGACATCATGCACCTTATGTGTTATTCAGATAGCAGTCTAATTGGGGCATTGTTTTAGAGGGGGGGATTTCCATGGGGCATTTTGGAGTTGGATTTTGTTCTTGTAATGCACTCTTTTTCAAAGAAAAACATAATTTTTGAATTCTAACGTGAAAAAGTCACATTTTGATTTTGGGCCACTTTAACATTACACATGGTTTAGATCAATTTCAAGCGCATAGAGACGTACATGCAATTTTGCTTATGTGTTAATTATGCTCTATATAAAAATGTTTCATTATTATTATCAATTTGTAAGGAAGGAGTATCATTTAAAGTCACTCGTAATGCGGACCAATCCCATTCATCACATACAGTATGGTGTCAGCCATTTATGTTAAAACACAGATTTTGAATTGTACATGCTGAAATGTGACGTCAATATTGCAAACAAATGAGCATTTTGTTAGCACTCGTTTTGCATGTTTATGCACAAACCCTGCACGCTGTGAGAGCTAAAAAAATGGGGCTTATTTGTTTGTAATTGTCGTCACATCTTAGCGCAGACAATACAAAATCCGGGATTCAAGTCTGTATTGTAATAAATGTGATGAGCCTGTACCACGGGCGATGTCTTTGAATCATCAGGGAAAAGGGAATTTGCCTGGAATGATGCTCCTCCCTTGCATGCTCACAGGGCAAATGTTGGCAATATAACCAGGAAATTCTGCTTTAAAAGGGAACTAGTAACATTGTCCAAATCCACAAAACTTCATTAGAAATCTTGTGGTTCTCTCATACCTTGGTCCCGTTGCAGAAAGAGATACAAACGATTGTAAGTTACAACTGATTGTAAGTCAGAAAATTTGCGTGTTTCAACCAATCAGATTGACGCATTTAGAACACATGATCTGACTTACAATTAATCGTAACTTACAATCGATTGTATCTCTTCCTGCAATGGGGCCCTTGTTGTATTCGTCTTACCACTAGAAGCATGGAACAGGTTTTTTTTTCTTTTCGAATTTCCCTTTTGTTAGAAAGATATTCATGATCAAAGTGTTACAGATTTTTTACTATCCACTGGATAGTCATAACTGTACAAAGTCAGTGCAATGAATTAGCAAATATCACTTTGCATTTTACTCATTACTCGGCCATACAACATCCATTTAATGTGAATTTTCCACACAATACTCGGACATATCACATCACATAACTACACATTATACCAACCATTCATCACTTTCTGCACATGCCAACAAAGTTACTAGATCACTTTAATGTTTAGACACAAAAGTAAATTGAAGGTGACAGGAAACTTCTCCTTTAAAACACACACAACGAAGGACACAAAAGGAAAACACACGGAAGTTGATGTCACACTCATAGCATTGGTTTAATTTGAAACACAAAAAACAAATTCGGATTTTTTTTTTTTCTTTCTCTCTCATGAAACAACCATGTTCCATGCATGATATCTGAAGAATAAAACATTTTACACTGAAGTGAATGTGAGGAAGATTAATACATTATAACTTGTCAAAACATGGGTAGATACATCATCATACAGTATATATATAGTGCTATGGTTCAGAAATTAAACAAAAAATGGTGCTATACATACATGTACATTTAGTTAATAAGGGGGAAGATACACATGCAAGGATGCCAGTGAGCCACACCTCGAGAGCCTGAAAACTGGGTCATGGCAAAAATTACTCATTATGAGCTTGAATTTCTAGATAATTAGGGTCTGAACTCAGCATTTGCCTAAAAACTGGCATCCCTGCATATGTCCATAAGCATGTTATAATATATATATTTATCATTTTTCAAGATATGACAATGGCTGAAATCTTCCTGCTTGAAATTAGGAAGCTCAAACAGAGTTAAAAGAAGCTTTCTGGTGGATGAAATTGGTATTTCTTTCTGATAGACTTTGAAAGGTTAATGTGTAAAATAAAATGGATAATGGACAAATATAAATATCTACAATTGGCCCCCCATATGAATAAAAAATATCAAGAAAAAATGAAGCAATATCGATATACAGTCTTCACAAATCATCAGTAACTAAATCTAATAATTCACCTATAAACTAACCTATATCACCATCTCAAGACGTTGCATTCGCCTCCAATTTGTTGTTTGTTATTTAATTAATCTATCAACATTGAGAAATCCAGCAGAAAATTAATGATTATTTTGAATAGCATGTAGATTTACCACCTTAGCTACCACATGTATCAATTTATAAACAAAGCTGGGACATACACACGCATACTGCCCCAGATTACACATTACAAAAATAAAGTCTATACTGACTGCACCTGACATTGAATTCTTTCGCAGCAACAATTTGGAATAGCCAACTAACTTCCTTATCCTGTTAAAATTCTTCAACAATTCTATGAACACTGTAGTGTGGTACACAACTGCCAATACGTACATGTAGATGTATGTGTGTTTACATGTATAGTGAATTACCAATTGGATTAAACATTTCTAGTTTCCTATTTAATACAGAATGGAACAGATAAAAAGAATTTCGCACACTTGAACTAGTAAACGGGTGAAACAAACAAAAATGTGGGGACAGAAACTGAAAAGTGTTACCTTCATTTATATTCAATGTTTGCAGTGCAAGGGGCCGACAGGAACAAAAAAACGGGTGATGCCCATATTTTTCTGCAATATCAGTCATCAAAACAATCTGATATAAACGTAACAGATGTATAAATAATAATACAAAACAGAACAAGATCTCATGAACGATAACAATTCTTGACTAAAGATGATTCAATTTTCCCCATATATTTAAAATGAATGTACCCAGTATGAAACATTTGATGACTCTGAACCTAATGCACCCTAAATCAAGCGCCAAACTACAATGGTTTTCCTTAGTTAATACAAAACTATAAAGCAATTTTGAACACATTTTTACCGCAATACAACAGTAATTTTGACTAGTCAAACCTGTCTTAGCAGCCACCCGTCTATAGCAGCCAACCTGTCTATAGTGGCCATAAATAGTGATCCCCTACTGAGAAAAAACAGTGATATAGAACCTGTCTATAGAGGTCACCTCTCTACTGTGGCCAATATTCATGTTTCTCTTTGGTGGTCACTATACACAGGTTTGACAGTATTATATTAGCATATAAGGGACAAGAGAAACTGCTAATTAACCAATACAATATTCCATCATACAGTGCTCACAATTCAAATGTGCAATACATTCATTCTCTATCGTTTTTCCTAAGCTCAGTTTTTTGTGAAACTTAACAATTGGAATATTGAAATCACACAAAGGCACGTGCTATTGTTTATGTCAACATTTTGTTTTAGCCAAGACTGGTCCACATCTTATCATCTTCGTAGTATTCGGTTGGACGATTATGTTATTGTTAAAAGTACCCTTGGAAAAGTACTATTGAATTAACATGAAAACAAGGCAATGCGCAATTCGAAGGTTTCATAGTCACATACATGTATGGATAAATAGTTTTAAAAACCAGACCCATTTTCCATTAGATAACATACTACATAATTTATAGAAAATGGATATCCTAATCATAAATCACTTAAAAGTTATATCTACATGCCCAGTTGAAGCGATTTCTATTTTGTCAAAACCGGTTATTATTTCTAAATATGAATTCTCAAGATTAAAAACAGTAGAAAAACAGTTCATTAACAAAAGCATGAGTGTGTAGAATCAGTAAAAAAACAAAAAAGAAGTCTATATAACCCTCCATGGCACATAATATTCCTTTGTAAAATATATGCAAGTTATTATTGTAATATATTGTATATGGTAGGAAAATAACAAAATATCAAATTGAACAGTTAAAACCTTTATGAATGTAATAACATGGGTTCATATAAATGTATGTACTGGAACTTGAACATAAATCAAAAGTGAGAGAAGTATGGAATTGGGGTGGTTAACTCTAATTTTGGGCAAAAGCTTTTCTGGTTTATAATTATTGTAATACTACATAACAAATACAATGTACATTCCGACATATTGACATTTTTGTTCCCTCTGTGTACAGAGAACGACCTATACATTCAACAGTAACATCATTTGTAACTAATTCCTCCATTTGATATCAAAATAGTGCTTACGCAAGGATAAAACTGCACAAGTTTATTTTTTGTGAGCAATTGTGCAGGATCAAAGACCTTCCATAGATTCTTTGATGAGAAAAATTGATACCGTTTCACAACAAAACTTTTTAATAAGCTTAACATGTTTCGCTCTCTCTCTCTCTCTCTCTTCTATATAAAACAAAATATGAAACAATAAGTGAGAAAATCATGGAATATTTAAAAAGTTCATACATGACAAATAATAATTTTTGACGGTCAGTAAAATTCACGGAGCATGGTGCACATCTAAGATTTTTCTGCAGTATACTGCTCCATTCGTTGAGAGACACTAGATGGATAAAGCGCCTTTAATTTGGGTAAGTATCCAGTTATTTTCAGTAAGCTATTTCTCCAAGAGTAGACTTGAAAGTTCATCCGTACATTATATCATCGAGCTGTAAGTAAGATGCAAGCTCGATACGAATGCTATTTACTACGAAATGCCAGATAAATTGTTCTAATTCGCATTTATCGACTATTCATCACATCGCATATAATAAATGGTAGTTGAAATTCTCTCTTCGTTTCTCAAAGCATCTATGACGATGTAAAAGCATTGAACACCCGAGTTAATGAATCCGACATAACCAGGAATCATCTGAAATGTTTTTCATAATATGCCCTAGGACAATTTTTAAACGTCCTTATCATTCATTGCTTGGTTTGGTGCCTCTCTAGTTTTTGTTAAATTTGAAACAAATAAAAAAGGATTTGTTTTATTCTCCTTACAAAAATGAAAGAAAGGAACAAAAATGTAAATAAATTAAAAAGAAAAGAAAACCAAAAATCATGAGGCCTCCTCCAGTAACCAGCTGGCAGTATTCTGAATCAATTAATTAATTAATAAAGCCCATTGACTTCTTCTTTCAATCATCATCAGTGCATTACAAATTGCTGGAACAGTTTTACAAAGTCACATCTCCATATACACATATATATATCACAGAAGCCTAGAGAGAAACAAACAAATTAAAATGGTGGTAGTGTCTCGCTCGTAATCAGCGGACCGGACCGTAGCTAGACTGAAAGAAATCCGTCTTTCGCCTTCCCCTGTCTCAGTCTGTTAACCCGTTCAGGACAGATTGATTTTGGTTAATTATAGCATGTAATCTCCAAAGAGCTGAGCCAGAGTATTTTGGGGACCAGTTCTGAACAGGTTAAATACAATTTGACATGTGTTGCTGCCCTACCAAAATGACAGCTTTGATCATACCGTAATACCATGAATAATGTGTGAATCGAACGAGGTTGTGACTGTTCATCTATGTAAGATCAACAGTACCAAAACAGCATACAACATTGTGGTATAGTAAAAACCGGTCTTCTCTTTGGAGCAACAGCACATGTCGGAATTCTATGGATGGCACAAACAAAGACAGATTTCAATAGGTCTAACTAAAAGCTGGCTGAAAAATCCAGAAAAACATATTTTTCTTTTGTCTTTCTCATAATATATAGCAGACTATTTTGCTTACAAACGCAGCAAAGCAAACAAATATATATTTCTTTGGCTTGCTGCAATGTAAGAGACTTGTTGCTTAGCAACAATTGCAGAAAAAACAACAGATTTACATATTCATTTGTCTTGCGCATTTATGTAAGAGGCCCTGTAATTGCTTACAAATGCAGTAAACAAACAAACTATTTCTCTTTACTCCATAAGTAGCAGGCTTTTTGCTTGCCAACATATGCGGCCAAAATTTCCCTTCCTATTATTTTTCTTCAAACGGGTGACCGTTTTACAAGAAGTAGTCAGGCGTTCGTCTGGTCACATGTGGCTCGCCTCTCCTTGGGGCGGGGTCAAACTGCAAGCTGGAAAAGAAACAGATAGAGGAAAATATTAGCAATGGTGAATAACAAACAAAAACAATAATAATTACTAGTCAATTGTTCATTAGGAAATATACATTAGTTAATATATTGGATTGGATTTAGAAAAAGTAGTTGCCTCCAAGCTTTGGAACATCCCTGTAAATTTGAAAGAATGCATCTCTCTGTTTACGTGCAAACAGATTTTGTAGTTCTGTTTGTTTTAACATTAATTTGCTGTACCTATGTAATTATCGTAATTTGAATAAGGTGCAATGATATCTATGTGATGTTAAAATTGTGTCTGTTGTAGGTTTTTACAATAATTTGCTGTACTTTTGTAATTATTTATTGTAACTATTGTAATTATCGTAATTTGAAGAAGGTGCAATGCTGTGATGTTAAAATTTTTGTCTGTTGTAGGTTTTTAAAACAATTTGCATTTCCTTTTTAAAGTTATATTTTAAATTGTAATTATAATTATATTCCTTTCATGTGATGCACTCTGTAACACTTTGAAAAGGGGCTACATAATAGTGTGAAGCGCTTAGAGATGATATTGTATATTAGGTGCTATATAAATTAAACCTGTTATCATTTTTATATAAATATCCATGTTATGTTATGAAACCGACACTTACAAGGAATACTTATAAGCATCGTCCAATTCCATGATGGCTGCCTGGTTTCCACACCTGTATTTTTTATCTCCTTTTTACAGTTATATTTCATATTATAATCATAATACATTTCTTGTATATGATGTGCTCTGTAACACTTTGAAAAGGGGCTATACAAATATCCATGTTATGTTATGAAATGAGTACTTACAAGGAATACTTCAAAGAGTCGTCCAATTCCATGATGGCTGCCTGGTTTCCACACCTGTAGCAGTAGTTGGGAGCACTGAAGATGGTCACTACATTCCTATCGTGGCACCAGTTGTAGCCCTAGTAAAGAAACAAAATGAAAACAGGATTTTTAACTAAATACCTTTATCATTATTTACCAAGAATTAATTTTTTTAAGATGCAATAATTTCAATTTGTGTAAAGAGTGTGAATAAGTTTATAGAACCCTATTAATTCAGCAGAAAATGTATTTTTGTTTGTGTAATTTTGTTTGTTTTTGATGGACCCTAGCCAATTGCGCCAGAGCAAATATTGAGCCCTGACTTCATAGGGTTAGTAAGAGCTTGACACTAGAACTTGACCGCTTGCCCAGGGCAAGTCAAATGTAACAAATTTATGGTCTAGTTTGGTTGCCCAATCGGGCAACTAACATTACTGAGAAAAGTTGTTATTCCTTACTTGCAATTCTCTCCTAGAAACAAGCAAGAAATTTGCCAAGTAAATTGAACAACCTTATAACCAGGGCTCAAAACTCACACTGGCCCGCTGGCCCGGGGCCAGTGAAATTGCACTTCGGGCCAGCAAATATGTATAAAAGTCATATTTTTAGAAAAATCTTGTTTTCTTCCATACTTCATCTATAATTACAGGTTTGATCAGGAAAGAGTAATATTTTGAATAGTAAAAAGTTTACTCTGTGAATACAATTTTGGGGCCAGTAAATTTTTCTTTCGGGCCACTAGAAAGGGGCAAGAAAATATTTTACCGAAAAAAAAAGGTAAGTGTGGAGCCCTGTTATAACGCTTTAAATTTTTCTTTTGTTAAACATTGGTTTTGTTTTAGGTATACATGTACATTTTTTGTTTGGGCAAGTAAAATTTGAAATGTATTATTTTACTTGCCCAAATGGGCAAATAGAAACCAAAAGTTAGTGTGGAGGCTTGTTAGTAGTACAGGGTATGAAATACACGGGGGCTGAGGGCAACTTTGCCCCCTAATTTTCAAAATAGCCCCCAAAAAGGAGTAGGTAGCCCCTAAAATTACCATAGGGTATTATGGGGAATATTTGTTGATATCCATCAGATTGAAACAGTAGCCCCCTAAAATTAAAAACTTATTCTGTCCTTGTAGTAGTACATTATGTACCATTCAAAACTAAACTCACCTCCATGACCAGTTGATGGGCTCTTGAAATGAGGGTCAGTCCATTGCTGTGGTTGAAGGTCTCGGAGATGTCCTGTCCGAAGGTGTAGCCTGCACCACGGGGTGAGATGCCCCAGCCGCCACGGTCATCGGGGTCAGACCACAGTAGATCACACATTGGACCCTTGATAAGGTAAAAAAGGAATATAAATATCATTATACAATTTGAATTAAAGAGTGCAGTGAAGCTAGGTGCCCTATTCAGAGGCGCATTATTATTATCCTTGGACGTCGGGTATAGTTCAAGGTGTAGTCAGGACCACGGGGTGAGATGCCCCAGCCGCCACGGTCATCGGGGTCAGACCACAGCAGATCACACATTGGACCCTTGATTTTTAAAAAGGGATACAAATAGAATTTATAGACAAAGTATATCTAGGACTGGTGCCATATTGAGAGGCGCATTATTATCATGCTTGGTCGTCAAGTATAGTTCACGCCCACATACATAACATTTCAATAGTGTGGAAAGTTTTCTACTTTCTAAAATGGCACATTTAGTATTCTTTGATAACATGAATCCAGTCTTTAAAATTATTGATCAATAAAACATGAATGTAGTATATATCACATTCTAATACGAGTCACAAGTAGCTCAGAAAGGAAAAATCAACTGCTGTTCAGAAAATAATCAAATGAACAAAGAGAATGTTTGATGATAGGAAATAATTGCATTTTAATTTTTTTAAATATAACAACATGATGGATAATGTTTGATTACAGAGAAATCATTTCATTTTGTAACTGAATATAATTCACAATTTTGTATTCAGAATTATAATGCACAATTATTGTCATACCTCATGAGGGACTTCTTGGATGCGGTCGAGAGCACGGATGTGATCTAAGGTGTCGATGGACGGTGAGAGGCCTCCATGGAGACAGAAAATCTGTGTGAACAGACAGAAGGAACAAAAACAAACAAAAGATTACAACATATCCAATAAAATGAAGGTTCATAAAGGGAAGTTTAGATTTTGTCCCTTGTAGCGCATTTCCTTCCTTTTCCTATCTGACCAAAATGTGGTGAAAGTGAAACGATCAGTATATCTAGCAAATTTGAAGTTCCATGAGGTTTTGTTTCATGCGAAACAGAGCCGAATTAAAACTATCCTACTAGTCTATCCCAACTTGGTCCGCATTGTTTCGTTTCCTGCTAGTACCTTCCAGATATTGAATGGATAGGAAACGGAAGGAGGTATGCTATAGTGGGACTAGGCCATTACAGTCCACATGAACTTCGTCTTCATATACCATACAAATTATCTTTGAAGTGTACAACACTTATAATTACCCAACATAAAAAGGCCATCAATACATTGTACCTCTACAAACATCACATTATATTCATAGAAATGTTTTATCCATTGCTCGAAATTTGGGGAACCAAAAAGTCGAAATACAGTCAAACCTGTCTTAGCGGCCACCTGTCTATAGCAGCCAACCTGCCTATAGTGGCCATTCAAAGTGATCCCTTGCAGAGAAAAACAGTGTAATTGAACCTGTCTATAGAGGTCACCTGTCTACAGTGGCCACATTTCTTGTCTCCCTTGGGTGGCCACTATACAAAGGTTTGACTGTATTAAGAATTCAACCAAATATAACTATATTTGTCATATTTTGTATCGTTTGGGGCCACCAGATTCAGGTATCAAGCCACTCAAATTAGAAAATCTTGACTTTTACTTGCCCGACTGGGCCATAAGGAAAATAGGTTAATTTCTAGCATTGTTTTATCTGTTAGTAATATGGATATGATGTCTACGATGATATGAACAATGATTCCTTTGGATAATAATACTTTAAATGTTCATTTATCGCTAAACGATTCTTGGCTCTGTGAACGATACAAATTGATCAATTCAAGTTACCGTAAAACTCCGTGTATAAGACGCACTTTTTTTCCGTCGGAAAATTTTCAAAGTGGGGGGTGCGTCTTATACACAGGTACAGCCCAAAAAAAAAAAAAAAAAAAAAAACATTTTTAAGAAATTTTTTTGGGGGACACCCGGTAGTCATGTTTAATGCATATTAAACTGGTCTAGGGCATGACAAGAGCTTGATATAAGGGGGAACATTTATCAAAATATACCTTTTTCCTACATAAATTATAGTGGTTAGCAAAACAAAATGCAAGTTTTTAAGCAGTAACACTGCTACTAATTGAATATTCAGATATTCATGAGTAGCAGCATTCATTTAATATTCAATTTTCTAAACAGTGGTTAAACATTTTTCTCAACAAAAAAGTTATTAATGAATTTAGTATTTTGCATATTTAATATTTAATGAGCATTGCTACCTCATGAATATATGAATATTCATTTTTTTTTTTAATAGAAAGAAGTTGGGGGTGCGTTATATACACGAGTGCGTCTTATACACAGAGTTTTACGGTAAGAACAATCAACTTTAGGTCATCTAATTTGTATTCATTAAACAAATTATGAAAGAGATATTGGGCAACATACAACACTTGCCCACTGTTCGAAGGTCAGTACAAAATTAAGAAAGTCATTTTTTGTAGCCCGATCAAGCAACAAAATTTTCAAACTGACATTTAGGTAGAATGGGAAAATCTTGTATAGACATGATCTCAAGCCTCATGCATGATAAGTTTTTATCAATATCACTAGCACTTGCCCTGTTGCCTAGTTGAGTTTGGTTGCCCAATCGGGCAACTACCATCTCTGTTCAAGTGTGAGAGAAAATGCAATTCTTTACAAAAATCCAGCGACCTAGAACAACTAATTTGTCTCTTATTAATACATGTATTGTTTTTTAAGGGCAAGTACATTTTCTGTACGGGCAAGTGAAATTTGATTATTCATGATTTCACTTGCCCGAACAGACAAGTAAGAAAAAAAGTTTGTGTAATTTGGTGGCCAGTATATTTTTGTTTTGGGCCACATAGAACCAACAAAAAAGAGGACATTATTTTACTAGCTTGACAGGGCAACTTGCAAAAAAAAAGTTAGCTTGGAGCTCTTCACTCACGAATGAATACAATTTATTTTATACATCTATCATAGTTACTCCCAATAAATCACTAGTAGTGCAACAAACTTACATCATAACAAAGCCTTCTCCATTGTGAGGAACAGACCTTTGGACCTTGACTAAAGAGATTACTAAGTCGTTATGTTCTAAATATAGTTCATGAGTTAACCTAGATTGTATACATACATGTACATGTACAAACCAGGAACTAGTAGTGAATTATCAAAATTTGCATTGGATGATTATCAATGACTCAATTTGTTTTCTATTTCTGTCTCAAATTTAAAGAAAAATATTGCCTAATTTGAATAGTCAGGAATGAAATCCAATTACAGAGTGCATGATTTGATTAAACTTAAAGGGCAATGAAACCCAAGCAAAATGTTGCTTTCATTGTCTTGAGGAGATTAAAAGGAATAATCTCTGAAAGTTAGAGCATAATCGGGCAAGAAACAAGAAAACTACGGCTCTTTGAAGATGTCAATTTATTCCTATGGGGAACTCAAATTGGCAACGCACTCTGATAAGTGTGTGGAATAATATATAATAATATGTTTTGTACACAAAAGTTCCCATTTTTACAGTTTTCTTCATAGTCCAGAGCTGCCAACCTCTAGAACATGAAATCAGTACTCTCAAGGCTCAAAATCAGTAATTTGGGGAAGAAATCAGTAATTTCCTACGCGGCTCTATGAACTATAAGTTTAGTGAAACGGTTACACGACGGTTAACCGACCGTCATTGGCAAAAACGTTTAGCAGAACGGGTAACCGAAAAAAAAAAAAAAAAAATGGCACGTTGAACCCTGCTAATCTATTGCTAAAGTGAAGGTATTTTACATGTATCACAAATAAACAAAACAAATGGTAAGAGAATTAATGATAGGGAGATTAGACTGGTAGAGCCAAAACGGACAGATATCGGATATATCCGGGGGAAAAGAAAGGGAAAAAAAAGAAAGAAAAGCAAAAATAAATAATAAAATAAAAAAAAAAATAAAAAAATCGATGTATGGGGAGTTGTCCACAACTTTGCCAGAGTGCGTTGCCAATTTGAGTCACTTGAAGAAATACATGGCTCTTTTCAAAGAGCCATAGTTTTCTTATTTCTTGACCGATTGTGCTCAAATTTGCAGGGACTGTTCATTGTATTTGGTGTCTTATAGTGCATACAACAATTTGTCTGGATTTCATTGTCCTTTAAACCCATCTACATACTAGCTCACCTGCATTTAACAAGTATTCTGAAAATAATTGTTTGTATTGAACCCTTCCTTGATTACAGGAGGCTTTTTGTGATTTGAGGGGCTAATTTTAGGGATTCTGCAGCTAAACCACCCCATCCCCATGTAAATGGTCATACTAGGGTATGACCATTTACATGCCATACACTCAATTACCTTGCAGCACAGAATAGCGATGAGGCTCTCAACCTCGTTACCCATGCATTGTCTATGGCTGCACAGCTGACACAGCCTGCTCCACACAACAGTACAGTAATGTCACCATGAGTACCCATCTCCAATTATGCAATGGATTATACATGTACAGGAGGGCTCAACACTAGCACTTGCCCGGGGCAGGGGCAAGTAAAAATTGGTGTCGGGCAATAGGGCTCGACATTAGCACTTGCCCTGTTGCCCGGGGCAAGTCAAAATTGATGTCGGGCAAGTCAAATTTGGTAAATGGCCTAGTTTGGTTGCCCGATCGGGCAACTAAATAATTTATGAACTATGACTATAAGAAAACACTCTAAATCTCATCTAGAAATAAGCGGGCAAGTCAATTTTCTGTTTTGGGCAAGTAAAATGTTAAAATCCATGATTTCACTTGCCCGAACGGGCCAGAAGAGAAACAAGTTAGCGTGGAGCTTTGACTTACCTGACCATCTACCAGAGCTGTGAGCGGTAAGTAGTCAAAGAGATCTGTGAAGTACTTCCATACGTTGGCGTTGCCATATTTCCGTAGACATTCATCGTAGAAGCCGTAGACCTGTGTGATTTGCCGGCTTTCGTGGTTCCCCCTCAGGATGGTAATTCGTTCTGGGTACCTAACCTGTAACGATAATAAATAATTATCAATAGAAGTTAGTTTTAAGTTTGTACTTTCCTAATGGTTTAGATAACACACTGTGACACACACTGAGTAACTGTCCAATTTACATCTCGAGTACAATTAATGACAGTCAAAAGTTCCTTTCCATGTCTTCAGATAAGTAAGTGTGGCACTTGTTTCCATTTAAAAAGCTGTAGGCCACACTTTTATTTCAAGTTGTGTAATAGGCATTAGGTAGAGCTATGTACGCTCCTGAAAGAATGCAGACCGCCTTGCAGGGTGTTGTTCATTTCGTTGTTGTCTCCTTTAAGGTCACTCATAATACTTTGATAAACTCTCTAGAGACTGTAATGTTGAACTTAAAATAACTTCTGTTGTTGGTCTACAGACTTTAATTCTACATGTATTTAGTCTTAGTACATTTATTTGCATTCAGCTTATTACAATGAGTGACCTTACTGGCTCTGTGTAACCAAGTCTGTGTAACCAAGGAAACTTGATATTAGTCATGACTCATTAGCTCACTGCTATCCATTGTTCCCTATTAAGACGAAAAGTCATATATTTATTGTAGATGCATTAGTCAACATTAGCAATTCCGCTTCCTAGAAAAGAATATCATATTATAGAAATAGGAGATATACACATGTATTGCCACTGTTATAATGTTGTATACAACATCGCATAGAAACCCCGGAGTCCCTGACCCTGTATTATTTGTTTTTATTTGATAAAAAATACCAATACATACATGTACATGTAATACACACATACAAAAAGCATACATCTATTATTTAAAGGGGAATTCCACTCCAGAAATGTGATGTTTGCTATAAAATGAGGTGAATATGAAGAATCATGATCGAAAATCTGAGCCAAAACGGTAGAGCAATAAAATAGTTATGAAAGGATGAACTTTGCTCCGATTTTTAGTATCGTTCGGAATTGCTATCGATCGTGACGTCACTTGCGAGCTGCATCCATTTTGACTTCTACATGGACATTTTACAAAATTTAATTTTTCTTTATAACAAAGCAAATTTATGAGCTTAAAAATTCCAATGAGGTTGGCCCATCGATATTCTTCTATGAATTCGTGAAAACAAGCAGAGAAAAATTAAATTTTAGCAACGAAAATGAGAAATAAGTGTATTTTCATGTACTAAAGCCATGGCGAGTTGCTCGTGAATGATGCTGCATATGGCGGCAATTTGAAACGATCGCTCATTACTACATGATGTTCAAATAGGTATAACTCCCGTGTTTCTTGTCCGATTTTGATCAAATTTTCACCAATTATTCCTCTTGTTCTGCTTATTCAAATAACGAATGGTTTTATCAGGCCCGGAATACCCCTTTAATAAAAAGAGCTCAGTTCATATTATTTAGATAAAATTAATCTTAAAAAAATGTTTTTAAAACAAAATAGTAAGTGAATATTACAAACCTTTAAACAAACAAGAAGTGTAACGGTTTCCACGGAATAGTACCCCCGATCTACGTAGTCGCCCATGAAGAGATAATTTGTGTCGGGAGACCTGCCGCCTATACGAAACAGTTCCATGAGATCGTGGAATTGGCCGTGAACATCGCCGCAGACTGTGACGGGACATGTGACTTCTTGGACATTGGATTCCTTGGTGAGGATTTCTTTGGCCTGAAATGAGGAGGAAAGAAGAAGAAAACAAGGTTTTATTCACTTTGCAGCCATACATCACTAGTAAAAGGTATTGAAAACAGGCTGACATTGGTGGAACTACATGAAGCCCAAATCGCCCAAAAGAATTAATTTTTGATTTTAGGGGGCTACTTTTTCTGTTTTCAATCTGATGGATATCACAAAATATATCACAAAATATATCACAATACCCTATGGTAATTTAAGGGGCTATCTACTGATTTCAGGGGGCTATTTTGAAAATCAGGGGGCAAAATCGCCCTCAGCCCCCATATATTTCCTACACTGCTGACACTACATGAAGCTCAAATCACCCAAAAGAATTAATTTTTTATTTTAGGGGGCTACTTTTTCAATCTGATGGACATCACAAAATATTTTAAATTATACCCTAGATGGTAATTTTAGCCTGCTGCCTACTGATTTCAGGGGGCTTTTTTGAAAATTAGGGGGCAAAATCATCCTCAGTCCCCATGTATTTCGACAATGTAAATGGTCATACCGTATTTGTCGATGTATTACCCACTCCGGTGTATTAACCGCATCCCTAACTTTTGACTTTTCACACAATACCCTGTGGACATATGCAGGGATGCCAGCGGCAAATGGCTCCAGGGCCTGAAAATTTGTGGAGACTCAAAATAATGTGCGCGAAGCTCACACCACGAGCGCGAAGTCCCTTTAGCCGGGGTCCAGCGCTGGTGTTCCAGATGCTCTCTGGTGCAATCTGAGCCTATTTCAGGGATCACAATTTTTTTTTTTATTTATATATTTTTTTTTTTGAGCCGGAATTTGTTATAAAAAAAACGGAAAAGCCGGAATTCCAGCTATAGCCGGAACTCTTGCATCCTTGGACATATGAGATAACAACAATATACATTGCATCAACCATTCATCACTTTTTGCACAAGTATGTCAACAAAGTTACTAGATCCCTTTAACGTGCACTGAATTTTTTTTTTTTTTTTCTTCATATATTTCGAGTCCTGTGACCTTGACCATATGACCACAAACTTTGATGGCTACATTGGCTCCCTAAGAAACATTCAGGTATCAAGTTTGATTGAAATCTGACATTTAGTTCTTGAGATTTTGCCATTAAAAGCTTTTTTGCATGTATATTGAGTCCTGTGAACTTGACCTTTGACTGCATGAACCCCAAAATCTAATCAGATCATTGCTACCCCAATATGTACACATATTCACATGATAATCAAAGCTAAACAAATAGAGGGAAATAAAAGGATGTTATTGCAAAGAAAGGTGTGATAGGAATAAGTTATGGATGATGAAATCAAAACTGGATAAGTGATTTCAATCAAAGTTCAAACTCAAATTCAATCACCATGCACAGCAGACACAGTGCAGTACAATGCCAATGGCAGTGCAGCTGCATTGGCAGTGCACACCGTACCACAGCTAGTCCCCTCGCCGACCACAACTCTGGCATAGAACCTTGTCAGCAAGAGCCTTGTTCCGTGGATTTAATTTGCCGAAAATTTTCAGAATCACGATGTGAAATGTCACAAAAAGACATTATGAAATGAAAACATACCTATGAAATATAAGCTTGATATATTTGGTATGGATATATATCATTTTAGTGTCCATTCATTTCCCCGAAATGTGATTTTTTCGATCCTATCCTTGGTCCCTTTTTCAATCACGAGCCATTGTGTGCGGTCTGTACAGCCAGCTGGTCAAAGCTAGGTAGCTGAAAGGGCTTCGCTCATAGGGGTTATGCACACCCTCCCTCTATTATACGTGTTGAAAAGACTCCCAGAAGAGGTGTGTGTTTGCTAAAACTAACAGCATGGTGTTTTTGAAGTAGATAATTGAAGAGAGAGTGGGAGAGAGTGTTTTGATATGCGCTCCCGACTCTTTTATTATTGTTTTCCCCGATTTTGGTAGCGGTAAAAACATGTGCGATGTTTTTTAAATACAAAACATGAATTACATTTTCACTCGTAGCTGAACAGAAATATTTAGCGGCCCGATCGGGCCAGCCAGATTACTTATTTTTAGAATATGCTGGCCCGGCAGCTGTTTTTACTGGCACCGGGCCATCGGGCCATCTAATCAGATCATTGTCACCCCAATATGTACACTCATACCAAGTTTGAAATTGATCCGTCAACCGGTTCTTGAGATATCGCGAGAACGAAAACAGGACGTACGTACGGACGGACGGACGGACGGACAACCAGAAAACATAATGCCTCCGGCCACTTCGTTGGCGGAGGCATAAAAACTGTACCTTGATTAATGTTGTGACCCGGACCGGACCGGAACCGGAATACCGGCGAACTCGGGCTTCCGGTCCGGTCACGGGCCGGTCCGAGTTTGAAGTTGAAAAAGCTGAGACCGGTGGAAAAACCGGTGCTACAAATGACTGAAAACACATTAAGAAAATTGTCCAAAATCGCTTTGAAAATTAGCAGAATTCAAATAAAAACAGGGCAATCGATATGACTTACTTTGAAGAGTGGTTATATTCAAGAAATTCTTGGTTCGTTACTTCGTTTGACAGTCAGAAATTGAACAGGATGCGCTAAATTGCTAGTCATTTGAACGATATTGCCGATGGATGTGCACACAAAGTTAGGCCGACACTCCCGGGGAAGCATCTAATGGATATCTGTATGATCGAGCTAATGAGCCAGTGCATTCAAAAAGTGGCTCAAAATACGTATTTTGGTAATTTGTACCATTTTTAAATGTTTTGATATTCTACTTACATGATTGCATGGCGTTTGAAAGCTGAACAGAAACAAAAATGAGCCCCAAAGCAATGAAAAAAAACTATGCAAAATATTGATAAATTTCGACCATATCGTATCGCAGCTGAATCCGGTGTAAGTACAAAGACCGTCGCGGATGGATCTCGCGTAAGAACAAAGACCCGTCAAGGCACGCAAAGTATGTATACGCGAGTCGGCCCAATACAGGCGCTAACACGAAAACTTGCTGCTTACTTCAACCTTCGATTATAGCCGGCCCATTTCAAGTTACCTCCCAAAAGTTCTCTGGAAATTTAGCGATATTCAGCGAAGTTTTGTCATTGTTTTATTCTGTTCAGCTTTCAAATGCCATGTTATCATGTAAGTAGACTATCAAAATGGTGTAATGTATACATCACAAAAATGCTAATTTATCATGTTTATAGCCACTTTATGAAGGCAGTTTACTGAAGGCAAATTTACATTTGAGTTTCCCAGCGACTGGCGGGCTGAGTATCTGTGAACGTGTGGCGCGACTGAACAAACGATCAATGTCTAGGTCCAATTTACTTCGGAAAAAAATACTTTTCTTGCGAAACTGAGTTAATTCTGGATAGTCTGTAACTATCTTCCCGTCAAGATTGATATGTCAATCCATCAAAGCGTCAATATTTGTAATATTATTGTCCTATAAAAAGAGCAATATAAGCCCCAAACATTGCATTTTTGCCGATGCTTGCACGATTGCGTGATTTTACCGGTCCGAGTTCCAGTCCGAGAATTTTTTTCCGAACCATTCCGGTCCAGTTCCGATCCAGTTTTTGCTTCCGGGTCACAACATTAACCTTGATATGTTATTCCTTCTTACAAGTTCAGATTTGGTTAAATCTACCCTTGAAAATAGTAAATTCTAAGCTTTTTTTGGAGATGAAAAATTGCGATCGTAACCTGCAAGTGGTGGGGAGAAAAGGTGTGCAGCATTGATTTGACTGAAATTAGCGATCAATCCCGATAGGATGATCGCTAATTTCAGTCAAATCAATGCTGCACACTTTTTCTCCCCACCACTTGAAAGTTACGATCGCAATTTCTGTTTATCAGCTGATTAAGCACATAGCCCGCTGTCCCATTCATCGTGTATTCCCATTATATCGCTTCGCCAAGCGCCGGTACAGCCGAAGTGCGCTTGCGCATGAAAATCATATGAATATTTATGAGGCTCGCCCCACGCACACGTGCCAGAGCGCTCCACTGTGCATGCACAAAAAAGTACGACGATAGCTACTGTATATCGGGACTACAAAACCATGCATAATGTCCATGTCAACAACTTTATCAACACTCGCACACAAGAAAAAAGGTATGAAACGATCGATAAAAGTATGTAGAATTCAGATAAATTATCATCATTCACATACAAATTTTCGAAATATCGAAAACTTACCTTATAAACGGCATCCCGAATAGCTCAAAATCCATTTTGGCGAAAAACAGCAGGTGAAAAAGACCTTCTTTCACAAGATTTTGTCCAAAGAGTCGCGTATCGAATTTGGTATCAACGTGTAGAATGGGCGTTCAGAAAGCCAATGACGTAAGCATCGAAATGAATTGTGGGAAGAGAATGCAGCGAAAAGGGTAAACCCTGTGCTATGTCCAGACCGATACCGCTCCGATACCACATTTTCATGGCATGCATAATCGGCCCAGAAGCCAGCCAAGTCTCGTAATGAGATGCGTGCGCACGCGATCAATGACGTCATGCATACATTACCGTTCGCGAAAGGTACCGCTCGCTGGCTATGTGTTAAGCGCATTAACACAGATAATTCTGCGCAGTGAACTTCTTTTGCTTATCTATTTTCCTTTGTGGTTAAAGGGATAGTTGAGTTCTGGTAAGGAGAGTACAGTTTTAGTGAAACTGAATTTTAGTAACCAAAACCTGCATCATTACATTACAAACTAATAGTTATAACTAGAAATTACAAATGACGTAGTAAAGATCATGTTATCATTCAAAAAGAGCCGTTAAAACGTAAGAGGGCGCTCTCTAAACACTCATCGGTTTCAACCATTTTGAATAAAATATTGTGCATGTGATGCTTTGTTGAAATAGTGATTAGATAGAGAAATAACCAACAACTATTTAAATACCTATTTTGTAACTTTTTGAAAAGAGGAAGCATTTTTTTGAATTTTTAACGGCTGGTTCAAAATTCTCTAATAAACCCGGGCCCCGGGTTTATTACAAATTGTTATATTTATGGATATTTCAGCCGTTTCTGAACCGATTTTGATCAAACAAAGTTGATTTTATTGTTTAAATATTATGCTCTTTCAAATTTTACACTCAGTTTTTCATTACCTCACAAACCAATTAAGTAGTCTAGCGCCCTCTCTACCAAAACTCAACTTTCCCTTTAAGCGCAATAAGACTCATCGCGCAAGCAAAAACCATCTTCTGCGCGCTCGTAGTCTAGTGTGCACTGGGGAATAAATGACATCGACCATCGTTTCAGAATTGGCTCAGATTAGGCAGATTTTTTATACAAATATTTTGTGGATAAATGTAATCTTGAAGATTGTAAGAACACTTTGATGGCACTTTCATTGGAAAAAGTTTATCATTTTTCAAAGAAAACAGACCTTTTAAATAGGGGGGCCATCCTCTTTCAATGCGATTTTTTTACGCAATGAAATGCAAATCGCCATTACGGGACAATTACAATCGCAGTCGGCAAATAAGGTATGACGTCATTGTTTTCATCTTCATTTGAAGTTCGTTCTTGACGAATTTTGTGGCTTCTTCAAAATCAAATATAGTTTTTCAGATATCGGTTGTTAAAAATTACGGGGGCCATATTCGGACACCGCATCATACAAGTTTTAATAAACGAGGCCATGAAAACGATATATTTGTCGATCTACACATATTTGTGCCATAAACGAGGCCATGAAAACGATATATTTGTCGATCTACACATATTTGTGCCATACCACCAATTTACCAATTATTCCTCTCAATTCTCCTTCTAATTGGAAAATGTGATGTGCTGGAGAACAAACACTAAAACAGATTTATTAGACAAAATGCGGAGATGAGCTAGCCATTTTATTTCACAGCACATTCATTCATTCATCATGTTCATTTCACCCACACGAATTCTGCATTGACTTCCACACACATGCACACACGAACCGGCCGGTGAAACAACTTCCTTACCATTTCGCAAAGTCGTTTTACTTGGCTCTCCGGGAGCTGTTTGCAATCATTTAATTGCTCAATTTCCCCATCTAACTCCTTCGTGGATGTTTTATCTGTCATTTTCGTGTTTATATTTCCAGTCCTCTATGGCAAAGTCAATAATTAAGTTCTTCAAGAAAACAAATGATACGATTTTCTACTTGCGGCTCACGATCACTGCACACATTTAGTGTATTGAAAAATTGAAGCAAAGCACAATTATACACGGTGCGCATATGGATATGCACATTCGCTATGCGACGATGACGGCCTTTGAACGAAACGGTATTTCAAACAAACATGGCGACTTTCGTGACCCGCCGTTCAGTATGACGTCATAATGGGACGGTTACGGGTCGATCGTCGCATGTATGAAAGGCAATTGGTGTCAAAATCGCTCGGACTTCTCTTTCGTCCAGGTTCAACCCCCCCCCCCCCCCCCTTTACAAAATTTAAATGGTCTCGAGGCCAATTTTTAAGGAATGGTCTCGGCCCCCGAAAACCAAATGGTCTCGGTCTCGGCCTTGAAAATCTTTGAAGGATCTCGGCTTCAAAAATCTTCACCGACACCCCCCCCCCATCGAACATTATTCACCGACACCCCCCTCCCTCGAAAAATCTTCACCGACACCCCCCCCCCCCTCGAAAATTCTTCATTGACAAACCTCCCCCCCCCCCCCCCCCCCTTGAAAAAAAATCCTGGGTACGCCACTGCTGGGAGCAAATGGTTGATGGCAATATCGGTAGAGCGCAAGCTCTCCAATCATTAGGATCTCGAGTTCGAACCTTGTGTATTTTGCCTGTTGCGTTTTCCCTTCAGCAGCTGCTCTCTAGTATCTATACCGAGGACTGTGTATATAACTGGGGACCGGTATGCAATCAAAATTGTCAGCAGTTGACTTAGTATTTGGCTTATTAAGTAAATTATTTAGGCTTAGCCGAAATTGGGATTCAGTATTTCAACGACTAAAACTCTTTCCAACATTTTGATCATGCCATAATGCGTTCAAAGATTAGATTGAGAGTTTGTCTTATACAGGGTGGCCCCCAAAAACCGGAACGGGGCACTTCCAAAAATATAGTAACAACATGATTATGTCCATCGCATAAAGTGTCTTTTCCAATGAAAACCAATACCAAGAACTGTATTTTTTGTCGTGTAGTTTTTGTTTTAGGGCGCTCTGAGTGGCATGTCAGGTTCCCATTTTTTTCAAATTTTACTAAGTCAGTGCCTGTTAAATCGCACTTCCTGTCCGTCATAGCATCGGACAACAATGCCCATTCTCTCGGCACACAGCTGAATGCACACTAACAGCGCGCGTATTGCTCGTTGTTCACTCAGAGCGCCCTAAAACAAAAACTACACGACCAAAATTACTGTTCATGATATCGTTTTTCATTGGAAAAGATACCCTATCCGATGGACACAGTCATGTTGTTACTTTATTTTGGGAAGTGCCTCGTTCCGTTTTTTGTAAGCCTCCCTGTATAGTATATATAGTCTAAGAACTGAGATAAGTAAAGTTCTAAGCCTAGCAAAATACTAAGTAAATTTCTGAATACCACGCAGCCCAGGTGAGAGTGGAACATGTATGCAATTGTACTTTTGAGTTTGCCCTATGGCTGCCAGAATGACTTTACGTGCGGATTGATTATGAGTGTGCAGTTGATGACCCGGGGTACATAATGTAAAGCGCTTTATTATCGGGTCATCAACTACACACTCATAATCAATCCGCCTTCCTGCTCCCTTGGGCGCAAGGCATTATGTAGAATGATGATTTATATAATGCGCTGTATAAATTGAAACATTATTTATTTGTAGCCTATTGTTATTTAATCAAAGGTAGTTTTCTAGATGCACTGATTAGGCGCGCCAGTACCCTACGGCCAACTTGGCTATACGGGAGAGGTGAGGTGAGCCCTGGAGAGGGGGGGGGGGGGGGGGTACTCAGATTATAGTCGGACGGGGGTGTGCGGCTGAGACCTCCGAACCCATACCCACATATAAGGGTCCTTTTGCTGTAAATAGGTACCCATGTCTAAGGATTTTTTTCGCCGGCGTCCCATGTTCGCTGTGTATTTCCCGCAATTTTTGTGGTTTCTTTTAGCGAGCGTAGCGAGCTTGAACATTTTTGCAATTTCGCATCGGCAAATCCCAAAATCTCGGATAAAAGAGAGGAAATTAAAAAAAGGGACCCATGTCTAAGGATCTTTCTTGAAAAAGTCACCCTTCCCAGAGGCACATCCCCGTATACCCAATATACGTGAGTACCCCCCCCCCCCCCCCCCCCCCCCCGCCCCGGGGAGGTGAGCCTTGAATAATATTGAGCGTGCGCTACGGGTACCAGGGGAATGCGCTGTATTGCGTGGATTTTAAGTTTTGGTTATACACAAAATATTTCACGCTTCAAAAAACAATTTTACGAGAACATGATTGCAATATATAAAGCACCTTTTCACTCACAAATCTTCGACAATTTGGATTTGGCGTTCATCGGCTTTGCATAATTGAACACATCAATATCTCGTTACTCCCACAATCTAGTTTATACCATCATTTAAATTTTAACAAGAGTGGCCTTTCATACTGTATGCGTACCGTGCAGCGCGAAGATTCACACCCCTCGGTACGTAATTTTTCTGGAATTGGATTTCCCCTGACATAATGGTAAAACTAATACTTTGAGGTGTAATGCTTTTCTATAAAATAAAATAAAAAACATTTATAATGCTTGCTATCTATATACAAAATAAATATTGGTAGCAGTAGAAGCAGTTGTTTTTGCGTTTTATGGTGCAACTGAGCGGGGGGAAGGGTGAGGGAGGGGAGACACATGCAGGGAGGGGGGTGTCCCACCTCCCACGGTAAGGAGCTTTTGCATTGTTGGACTTGAAACTGTGCAATCTGGTGCATACCTAGGAAGAAAATTCGGACTTGACGCCACGTACTATAATTATGTGGGTATAAGTGCGTCATGATTCTACAGACTGGAAACAAAATTATATTTGTTTCATGAAGAAAACATTATTATAAAATATCCACCCCCAAAATAGATATTCGCAAAGTAACATATACAGTTGAAAAAAGTGCACCAAATGCCACATTATTTATGATACAACAACATGAACAAAGTATACCAGACGTAGACAAGATCGATTCACGAGGGAACGAAGCGACCGAGAGGAGGGAGGGTTTGATGTTTGTGTGTGATGGGAGGTCGGTGTTTCGCCTAGCCAGGTAGGGAGCTTTTGCAATGTTTGTACTTGAAATTATGCAATCTGGTGCATACCTAGGAAGAGATTTTGACTTTAAATCTGAGTTATCATGTCTCAAGAAATACCCGTTTTTTAAATCACTGGTATCGAACTAGAAAAAAACCATGATTAAATTGTATTGGGGGGAGGGGGGAGCAAGAGCCCACACCCGCCCCCCCCCTGCACCCCCCCCCCCCCCTGCACCCCCCCCCCCTGCACCCCCCCCCCCCCCACCAACATAAGTACGCCAGTGGTAGTAGGAGTAGAAGTAGAAGTAGAAGTAGAAGCAGTAGTAGTAGTAGTAGTAGTAGTAGTAGTAGTAGTAGTAGTAGTAGTAGTAGTAGTAGTAGTAGTAGTAGTAGTAGTAGTAGTAGTAGTAGTAGTAGTAGTAGTAGTAGTAGTAGTAGTAGTAGTAGTAGTAGTAGTAGTAGTAGTAGTAGTAGTAGTAGTAGTAGTAGTAGTAGTAGTAGTAGTAGTAGTAGTCCTAGGCCCCCGAAGTTGGGGGCGGGGGCAGGGGGGGCGGCCGCCCCCCAATCCAAAAAGTGGGGGGGGGGGGGGGGCAAAACTTGTTTTGCCCCCCCCCCCCCCCCGAACAAAAAAACAAAAATAAAAAAAAGAAGAAGAAGAAAAGCCCCCCACCAAAAAAGAAAAAAAAAGAAAGAAGAGTGGGAAAGACAAAATAAAATGTATAAGCTAAGAGTTGTTAATTCTAACATTCAAAAACTAATTTACATAATAGTTAGGTTTTCGCTGCGCGCTTCGCGCGCGAACAGATTATCTCAGTTTGCATTGAACGATTGTATGGTTTAGGGGATGGCCTGTATTATTATCCCCCCCAATATTTGGGGTTCAAAAATATATAATAACATTAAAATAAAGGAGCATTGCCCCCTCTCATTCATAATATGAAAGTTGATACTTATATAGTCTTCTTTAAACCACATTTTGATAGGGCTAAACTGCCCAAATCCAAAATCCTCCGGGGGCTGCGTCCCCTGGAACCCCAATTAAGGTTATTTGACCCAGTCCCGGCCCGGTACTCATTGAATAGTTTTATTTAGGACTTCTCTCTATTGCCCACTAAATTTGAGCTAACTATACATGTATAACTAACTATACCAGTGTATATATAGGCCTATATATAGTTAACTGTATTTCCTATTTGTATAATTATAGACAACATCTTCATTTCTGGATATTACAAATCTTGCAATCTATTAATCTATCAGGCTAAAGTTCATCCATACTTGGACAAAGCCCCCCTCATAACACGATGCTTGCAATGTGCAATTAATAATCTTCCGATTTCTAAACAGCTTTTGGGGCCCCCTCCCCCCCCCCCCCCCCCCTCAGTCATAAAAACCCGGACACGCTGCTGGGTTGTCGCTTCGCTCCCTCGCCAAAGATGGTCAAAATGACGTAAACTATCATCCCCCCCCCCCCCCCCCCCCAATGGCGAGAAGAAATCGACGCCTATATGGCCCCTATACACAAAAACAAAATCGTGAGCCCCCTTAGGTCTTTGCCCCCAATCCAAAACTGCTTCCGGCGCGCCTGGTAGCAGTGGTAGTGGTAGCGGTAGTGATAGTGATAGTGATAGTGATAGTGATAGTGATAGTGATAGTGATAGTGATAGTGGTAGTGGTAGTGGTAGTGGTAGTGGTAGTGGTAGTGGTAGTGGTAGTGGTGGTAGTGGTAGTAGTGGTAGTAGTGGTAGTAGTGGTAGTAGTGGTAGTAGTGGTAGTAGTGGTAGTAGTGGTAGTAGTGGTAGTAGTGGTAGTAGTGGTAGTAGTGGTAGTAGTGGTAGTAGTAGTAGTAGTAGTAGTAGTAGTAGTAGTAGTAGTAGTAGTAGTAGTAGTAGTAGTAGTAGTAGTAGTAGTAGTAGTAGTAGTAGTAGTAGTAGTAGTAGTAGTAGTAGTAGTAGTAGTAGTAGTAGTAGTAGTAGTAGTAGTAGTAGTAGTAGTAGTAGTAGTAGTAGTAGTAGTAGTAGTAGTAGTAGTAGTAGTAGTAGTAGTAGTAGTAGTAGTAGTAGTAGTAGTAGTAGTAGTAGTAGTAGTAGTAGTAGTAGTAGTAGTAGTAGTAGTAGTAGTAGTAGTAGTAGTAGTAGTAGTAGTAGTAGTAGTAGCAGCAGCCATGGGCGTAGATATGTCATTGATAGGGGGGGGATCTATTCATTCATCCCCCCTGATGAATAGGTATTACGTAAGTATCTACGCCCATGGCAGTAGCAGTAGCAGTAGCAGTAGTAATTATTCATGTTTAATGCTGTCGCTATTGTAGCGACTCATTATTTGGAGTTAAACATCCGTAGCTCGGTTTACAAGCTCCGCGAAAATCAAGGAATAACATTATCTCTTTTATGTTTCCGCATTTCCTCTCCATGCGTCTCATCATACCGCATCCCCAATAACATCCTTCTTTGTTATGGAACTCCTCCGGAAACTTTTCCCTACTCCGACAAGTTTGGGAAAACAAACATTTCGCGCCCCACGATGTCGTTGCCCTATGACCGTGGGTGAGCCGACCATTCACAGGACTGTTACCGTGAATATATTAATACTCATGATTTCACTGTCCAATCAGAGTTAAGGATTACCACGTGAATTTACTACGATTTAGGGGCATCTCTTCATCCCCCATCTCATCTCATCTCCCGATCATTCTTGTCACCACCACCGAACCATTCGGATAAAATTATACAAACTCACTCTCCAGCGGAAACAACACCTTTCTCGCTTCATCCTGGGATATTCTGGAACTATATAATATATTTACTACTTTAATACACGATACCTTTTTGAAAGGAAGTTAATCGTGTAGCTTTTAGTTAGTTCGTTCTACCCTTTTCTTATTGTATATATATATTTTTTAAAACTTTTGCTGGAACGCAGAACTTATATTTCTATTGCGGACAAGCATATATAACTTTTGGTATATATTGCAACATATACCTCGTCGCTCACGCGGATTATAACAACTTCTGTACAAACAGTGTACATACAAACACTTGGGCCCCGTTGCAGAAAGAGATAAAATCGATCGTAAGTTGCAATTAAGCGTAAGTCATATCACGTGTTCTAGATGCGCAAATCTGATTGGTTGAAAGGCGTAAATTTTCTGACTTACGATCAATCATAACTTACGATCGATTTTATCTCTTTCTGCAACGGGGCCCTAGTGACATACCTTGAACATTATCATCTCGTGCACTATCTTGGGACACGGATGAACTATTATATGTGCCTGCAGAAGACCTATATACCACCGCCGATCCAAGCATCAAGCCAGTACCGTGATCTTTTACTCGTGAGTAGAAAACAACTTTGTATGTTTGTGACTTATTAACATATATATATACCAACAACCATTTCTACACTATTGTTACTAAAATGCGAGTAGCTGCACTTCCCATTCAGGCGTGGGGAAGCCTGTGCAAACATAGTTATTTTGCTATTATTTTATGAAGAGCGCCTTCTATTGATTGCATTATTATAGGATGGTAAAGCAAAAGCCAAGAAGCATTATTGTTATTTCATGCATATAGCCCGGATGAAAGTAGCTTATTTTGGTTTGAATATTAAATGCACCTTTCTTTAAACACAAATTACAAGCGTGTCATTGTGCAGCTCGTTGGGACATAATTATGTAAATAATGATAATAATAGACCAGCATTTATATTGCACCATCAATCTATAAATTCTATTCCGAGGCGCATTTCACTGTACAGTATTCACGACTCCTTATTACCATTGCTAAAAATGGTTTAATCATTATATTATCAACATTATTGTCATAATTGTGACCCATCTCCACAAAATCCTGATAAAATCACAATATTTAAATTGTAGGTAATGTGGAAATTTGGGAATTTGTTCGAAATCTCAAGATTTCTGGTGATATAACTTTGAAAAGGGTCAGAAATGCAGCAATGACAGAGAAGAGAGATACAACAAAGTCAACTATTTTCTCAATTGTTAAAGCTTTACATTAGGCGACCTTATGTTATAAGGGTTTTATGGCAACAGGTCACAATATTAATATCATCTACTCGACATCATCACCACCACCATCATCTACATCACCACCATCTATATCACCACCCGGGGGTATGTCCTCATTGAAAGGGGGGTATCATGCGTGACCAAGAAAACGAGTAATTAGGGTGGTTTTTCACGATCAGGCGAGATACTCGAGTATCTCGTTTAGGGTCTCAAAATCACCCAAAATCAGGAAATAGGGTATCTATTTTAGGCTGATGAATTACTCGTTTAGGGTATCAAAAAGATGAATTACTCGTTTAGGGTCTCAAAAACTCAGCTTACTTGCTTAGGGTATCAAAAATAGTTATAACTTGCTTTTAATATCTAGTTTATAGGGTCGCAAAATCACCCAAAATCAGGAAATAGGGTATCTATTTTATGCTGATGAATTACTCGTTTAGGGTATCAAAAAGATGAATTACTCGTTTAGGGTCTCAAAAACCCAGATTACTTGCTTAGGGTATCAAATTACCGATAATCATACTTGCTTAGGGTGTATTTTTTGCACCACGCAAATACTCGTTTAGGGTGCTTTTGGCAAGTCCTTGGTCACGCATGATACCCCCTTTCTATGAGGACAGACCCCCCCCCCCCCCCCCCCCCCCGGGTATCACCACCATCATCTACATCACCACCACCAGCTATATCATAACCACCACCACCATCTCAATCTACATCACCACCACCATCTACATCACTGCCACAACCAACACCACCACTATTATCTCCACCACCACCTCCATCGCCACCATCATCATAATCACCAATACCTCCACCACCGTCATCTTCACCATCATCATTGCCAATACCGCCACCATCATCCACATCACCACAAATACCTCTACCACCACCCCACCTGCACCATTACCACCACAATCTCCATCATATACATAACAATCTTTACCACCATCGCCACTACCACCACCTTCATCACCATGACAATCACCCCCATCATCACAGTAATACACATAATACCAAGTCACATTTGAAAATAAAACTGAATTAATGACGCACAACATGAAGGTTTGTTCTGAGAAGAGATTATGCCAAATGTGACATTTTAATTTAATATTGAAGACATTCAAGGGATGACTCAACAAAAAACAAAAATCAAGTCTCTTCTGACTACTTTGGGGACTTTTAAAATCTATTCCACAATCGATGCAATATTTATACATAATACACACACGGATACATTTACACACAGTCAACAGCGACTTTCAAAGAGGGATTAAACATCACAAATAAAGATTGCTGTACCTGCAAAAAGCTAATTCACCAAACTAAAAATAAAAAGTTAAAAAGCTGAAAAGGCAGAACTGATAAGAGAACATACAATCAACTATCTCTCAGAAATTTGATAGTCTATCTACAATTTTTACTATACAATAACATTTACACACATTGACAAGCCATTGAAAAATGTACAATTAGAATTCATAATTATCACAATTATTCAAAATGTTCATTGCAATTGCTTAAAAAATCAGCTTGTCATATAATTCTTTTCCCCCTTATAAAAAATCTGTTAAAATGCTAGTAATAAATTCAGCAGCATTTCATGCGCTGAAATATTATTACGCAATTTAAAAACAATTTACACTCACAATGACAAATGTACAATTCAGAAATAATTCACGATCATATTTGCACAATCTTGAAGCATGTTATTACAGCATTTCGTTCACCCCAATTTGGGACAAATATTCATTCTTCATATACATATCATTTAACCATGTAATTTACGAATGAAATCCAGATCAAATTCATTTAAAAATTCAATTTTGCAATTATTTGAATTAACACATTTACACACAAACCTTTTCTCTTCACTTCTACTGCAGTGAAAAATTGACACTCTTATTTCAAATAATTTCAGATGCTGAAATATCACCTCTACTTTTACTGCAAAGATAGTCCGCTACATCTGATTTCATACCAAATATGGGTAACAACAAGACGAATCCACACACATCAAACTTGATAACAATGAACAACTTAACTAGAGAATCCCCTATCAAAAATCTTTCATGCAGAATCTAGTTCTGTTTACAAGTGCTCATAACAGAACACTTGGACCATAATTTTTGTATAATTATTTTGTAGAAAGTTTTCACGAATTGATGATGATTAAGCAAAGATGTTTGCAATGGTGGGACATTCCTTCCCCCCCCCCCCCCCAACTCATTTATGTTCTCCACATTAAGAGAAAATGCAGAAGAAATCAGGACAAATTCTTTACAAACACAAAACCCTACACGATTAATTTTAAAAGGAGGTAGGCGAAAACAAAACTATCACACTGGAGTATTATGTATGCGTATTCAATATGAACTACCGGGTCAAATTTATAGCAAAGTAAACAAAAGGATAACAGAAAACTGTATGATGGATTATCTAACCAATCCAACAACAACAACAACAAAACCTATCAAATATATTTTGATGTCAAATCAAAGCATACAATTTGTTAAAAATCATAAATACATATTATAAAAGGTCAATAATTTAAATGTTGCATAAGAGCTCATTATCAGTAGAGTAGCTACTTCTCGTGAAGTATTATAAACAAAATACACAAATTGTAGTCATTTATTTTCAAATACCACACCACAACAAGCACTGCCTGTTTACATCGACATTAAATAGAACAGTGGATACACTTTTGTTTGCATGAATTTTCTATGATACATTAACACTTTAAAATGGCAAAACAGATATATTTTGTCAATAAAAAGAAATCTAAAATGACAAACATTTAAAAGTAATTGTACATTTTAGCAGCATGGTACGTCATCTCTGGAAAATCATATTCAGAGAGCTGGTGAAATAAAACCCTACTTAGTAGAGAAGTTCAAAGCAGTATAAAAATTTGGTCCCATGATTTCATTTAATTGAAAAGAAACATAACATTTTGCAAAGTATTAATCTGGCCACTGGTACAATGCATAAAGTATGAGATGCAACTGTTGTTAACAGGTAAAAACTAGATGCTTATAAAAACACTGTTATGGGTCATATAAATAAGATGTTAAAATACTATCAATACATTGCTAGTTACTATTTGAATATTTTTTATGCATAGAATGTACATGATCATGATTGATTTTAATATAAAATGTGAAAGGGGTAGTTTCTATGGTCATACAAAGTGACTCTTGATCAATCAAATTGTATTAAAAACATGATTTCAAGAATTTTGATGAAGATTTCAGTTTGAAAATGCTTTGAGTGGTCCTGAGGAGAAATCAAACCCACTTCTGATAGGGTCCCGTAACAGTTGGGAAGGCATACGATGCCAGAGTAACTGTTGAATTGGTGAAGGGAGTCACGGCAGATTTTGTAGGGATTTTCGATTCCTCTTTTTCAGTTTTCTTCTTCTTCGACTCCTTGTTGGAGTCGTCCGAGGCGGCAGGTCGTTTCTTCTTACCCTTCCCGGGCGAGTCGCTATTCTCTTGTTCAAGGTTTCGAGCTGCCATCTTTTTCTCATAGAGTTCGAGACCATGGTTGGGGAAGGTCATCCTCTTGTGCTGGTAGAAAACGAGACTGATGCGGGTGGGTCGCTGCCGACACGGCTGGATGAGCGAGGTGGTTGCGTGGAGCTCCCGTTTGGCGCATTCAAAGAGAACGGAGCCGTGCGTGAGGGCAACCGCCACGCCACCGATGGTCGGATCCTCAAAGCATTTCTCGCTGTCGGAGAAGTACTCCTCCTCGCTGCGAGTCGGGGGCGGAGTGTTTGCAGGATCCTGGAGGCTGGCAGGCAGGTGGGGAATGTTGCCCTTCGAGTCTTTAGAGTCACTGGGATATCCCCTGTCCTGGTGCGAGTGGGAGTGGGAGTGAGAGTGACTCTCCGATTTGATCTTTGGCATTTTACCGTGATGAGAATGCGAGTGGCTCGACTTGGTACTTGGCGTATCATCCCTGAAGACGTACGGATCCCTAGGATCACCGGGTCTGATGGATTTGTCAAAAGATGCCGGTGACTTCTGGGTGGTTCTGCCTGATTCTGCTGAAGGGTGACTACTACTGCTGCTGCCCTGGTGATGCGAAGGACTGGGTGTCTTTTTGGGACTGTCCTGGAAGATGGGTGGTCTCCAGATGCCATCTCTTTGCGAGGAGCTGTGAGAGTTGCCATGGGATGATGACGATGACGATGAAGTTGTGGGAGGATGGTGTGCCTGACTGGAGTGAGGGTGATGCAGGTCTGGGCGCAATCCGTTGAGGGTCGGCGAGGAAAACTTGGATTCAGCCAACCCTTCTCGAGCTGGGTCTCTCCCCTGGGGGGATGTCAGATGCGGGCTGAGGAAAGGGCTGTAGTAACCCTCCATACGAGGCTTGTTGAGGAGCGCAGGATCCGGCTTCACGTCTGCCCCATAGGGTGGGTACTGCATGAAGGGGTTGGACGCCTGTCCCGCGTATGGATCACCACTGAAGGGTGCCATGAATCTTGCCAGAGCGGCAGGATTATTCTGAAGCTGCTCCCTCATGACAAGATCAGCCATTGCTGGGTGGACGTAGCCCGGCGGAAGGAACCGGGAGTAGTGGGCGTACATGTGGGCCAGTTCCGGAGGGACAGAGCCGCCGGGGTTGAGCAGATCGCGGTGCTGCAGGCCGTTCATCATCATAAGAGCGTGGGACTCTGGGCGCATTCCTGCTGCCAGCAGGCTTTGGGGTATCTCCATGCCGGGCCACTGTGCCCTCAGTGCATCAACGCTCTGCTGATAGTGTGGCCACATCTGCATTGTCTGTGGATTCATGTGAGGTGGCACGGGTTGCTCAACCTTGGGCAAGCCATGCGGTCCCGAGAGCTCTTTCTGCGCTGCCGCCGCCGCTGCAGCTGCTCTCTTCTCGTTTTCCCTTTCACGCTCCCGCTGATCTCTTTCCCTTTCCCGATCTCGTTCCCGCTCCCGCTCCCGTTCCCTCTCTCGCTCCTTTTCCTTCTCCTTCTCCAGCTCCTTCTGTGCCTGGGCGGCTGCAGCTGCTGCTGCCGCCTTTGCTCTGGCGGGACTCGACGTGCAGGAAGAGTTCCGAGATTTCATGGCCCCTTTGGGCACCACTACATCTCCGCCATTCACCCTGGTCTTGTGGCGATAGTGGGTGAGCACTTCTATCGATCCCTGGCGTACTTTGTTCTGTTGTCCTTCGGCGCTGCCGAACTCGTCCGTGCTGTCTAGGTAGTACAGGGGTAACACGTGGAGCTGCTCGTCTCCTGGCGCTGGCCGTTTGTTGCGGATTTCTTCCTTTGTTAACGTGACAACCTGCAGAAAGAGAAGGTGAAAAAACTTTCAGTGCATATGTTGAAAAATGCATATACATGAAACATTTAATACATTTTCTTATGCTAAACTAATTAATTACTAACTTTTGTTACGTCTTCATGAACTTTTTTGATATGACGCAAACCCTAATGAATTTAATTATCGTTTGCAGGCTGATGTCTTAAAATCAGCTGCATGGAATTTGTTGTAGGCTATAAGAAATATATAAGAGCTTATCTGGATTTCTACGTCGTATCTAAAACAGTAGATTATTATTTTAAATAGAGCTGGGGAAAGGGACTCCCTTTCAAAACTGCCCTTATTAAACAATAACAAATAATGTTATGTAATGCGTTTGCATTGAAGGATTCATAGATGCAGTTTGTTTTGCATTGAACTCTATGCAAATTTTCTGGGGCTCTTTTTTTTTTGCATTTCGGGGGCAAATTTAAGCCTGAGCCCCGTGTATTTATTTTTTTTACCTGGATTATTAAAGTGAATGGACTTACCACGGTGCATCCATTGTTCATGTTGTGCTGGTCCTTGTGGGCGTGCGCACAGAAGTCCATGCAGGCCGTCACACCGGCAAAAGGCCTTCCCAGTTTCTTGCCGAGTCGACACTCTCTGGCCTCGTCCTCAAACGCAACCTGATTGTTGAAGGAATCCGGGGCCAGGCGCTGGTAGAGGGGACTTAAATTGGTGGCCAGGTCTTGGAACCTATCCGTCAGCCTATCCTCCTGAAAAATCGAAACAAAATCATACAAATTTTGAGCTTATATATTCAAATGAGAGGAACAAAAATGCTTGAAACTGCCTTCTACTTCGTAAACCTCTTCGATAAGAATAATTTAAAAAGAATATTAGTCAAAAGTGGTGAAAGCATAATTCTGAACTCTGCTCATGTGCCATTCATTAGAAGGCCCTTTGACATTTAAAAACAAATATGAAAGATCAAATCCCATTTCATTATTCTGTTACCATAAGCCAAACAACAAGGTACCATAAGCCGGGGTGACTTTGGCCGCCGGGGTGACTTTCACCACTTTTTTGGATGAATGTATTTTCATCAAGCCTCACTTCTTATTGTTATAAATATATTCTTATAGGGTAATGTATAGAATCAGATATAGGTTCTAAAGAGTTAAAAGTGATGAAAATATAGCCTTCTCACCTCAAAAAGTGGCCAAAGTCACCCCGGCGGCCAAAGTCACCCCGGTTTATGGTACAGGAGAAGTGTGAACAGCTCCAAGTTATTTGGGTTGAATTTGACAAGGTTGATGGATCACTTTACTTATTAAATACATAACTTACCATTAGTGGGTTTTCCTCAAGCAACTTGAATTTCTTTGGGGTCCTGCTGCGGGCAAACTTGCAGGAGTTGTAGTACATAGACCAAGAGCAGCCGAATGTGAACGAGGCTCCACATGAGTCTGGGTTGAACCCTTGGCAGGCACACGTTTTACTGTGTAAAGAAAGAAAATTAGAAACGTTAACTTTGCGGGGTAGGAGCATACTTCATGGCATCAAACTTGCAGGAGTTGTAGTACATAGACCAAGAGCAGCCGAATGTGAACGAGGCTCCACATGAGTCTGGGTTGAACCCTTGGCAGGCACACGTTTTACTGTGTAAAGAAAGAAGATTAGAAACGTTAACTTTGCGGGGTAGGAGCATACTTCATGGCATCAAACTTGCAGGAGTTGTAGTACATAGACCAAGAGCAGCCGAATGTGAACGAGGCTCCACATGAGTCTGGGTTGAACCCTTGGCAGGCATACGTTTTACTGTGAAGAGAAATAATGTTAGAAACATTCAACTGTGTGGGGTCTGATCAGGAGTTGTAATACATAGACCAAGTGCAGACAAATGTGAACAAGAGGCCGAGTTGGACCTGGTTCTTTTCTTTGTTTGGTGCTAGCAGATTCAGGTTTCGGGCCACTAGAATTCAACAAAATATGTTTTTACCTGCCCGACTGGGCCACAAGGCGAAAAAAGGTCAATTTCTAGAATTGGGTGTACCGTAAACATTCATCGTCAAGTTACTGTTCACCATGGAAACCTTCAACAATTACAAAATGATTATTATGGTGCAAAATACTGCTGAAAACTGTTTATCTACTATAATAAGGCCTGTGTAATAAAACAAGAGTAAATATAGGGCCTAGCAGAATCTTCTTCAGAGGCAAAATGAAGAAGATTCTGCTAGGATAAAAACATTGAGACCCTTTATTGAATCTCAAAATGATTATTATTTCCACTCGGACTCACTCTTCATTGGTGCCGCATCGCCTCACAGTCGGGATAGCTCCATTGGGCAGCGTGTTCCGTAGCTGCTCGTACGTGTCGTTAGCTTCGTGCGCTTCCACTCCCTCCCAGGCCACGATGGCGCAAATGAGGTAGGCCGTCTCGCATCGATGACCAGGACGATGTCGAACTAGCGCCAGGATCTTCTCTTCTGTCGACGACCGCCTGATGATCTGAGATTTGCGTGGAGGAAATGTGTTGAAACAGTTAACCACAATAAATGAATAAATACATTATAAATCATGAATAAATGAATAAATAAATGAATAAATATCTAAATAAATAACTAAATCAATACTGTTGTAAACTAAACAAGAAACTAAAGTTAACCTCACTGAGTTGAAAGAAGATCGTCCACTACACATCTAAATACATCTCCTATGAATGTTCCCAATAGAATCATTGCTATCTATTTTCATCATACGAACATGCATGAAAAAAGTCGTAAGAAACTACATGTAATAGTTTGATGATGGTATAAAGGAAACAATCAATAAATTAAATACAAACGACCAGTCATACTATTCCAAGTGTAAGAACAACAAAATGAGTATCAGCTTAAAGAAAATTTGTTCTTAACAAATAAATTCATACCTTTAGGAATAATTTCTGTATTCTTTTCAGAACTACAACGTGGTGCTATCGGAAGCTTCACCTAGTAAACTAAATTTTAGTAAATGATAACTTACCCATTTAGCAATGGGACAACCAGTGGAACTCTTCCCTTCCTTGCCAGAGTACACAATCTTCTCAATCCGAACCTGATGGCCTTGATAACCACTCCTGCGGAGAGAGAAAAACAAAAATCAAATTTGATTCATCCTGATTCCTCAAAACATGAACCATAATAATAATAATAATAATATAATATAATATATTTGAATAGCACCTAATGTAGAACAGCCTCTAAGCGCTTTCATTATTAGCATCTCTGGTCATTTGGTACAGTTCAGAACCGCACAATTAACTTGTACACATTCTCAACTACCCGGGGAGCATACTAGCCGCGTATGTAAAGTGCAGGGATGCATTTTCAGGTTGCATCTCTTGGTTATTTATTGTCCTTCCCCACTCGAACCTTGAACTCAAAATCAGGGGGAACTGCCGGGGAACCAACTAAAATGTAATTTTAGCGGCTATTTATCAAGCCTATCTACAATTAAAACACCCATGAACTACAAATTTGATAGGGGGAGGGGTGGAAGACCAAGTAAAATGTAACTTATAGTGCTATTTTTCAAGCCTGCCTGCATTAAAATAACATCCTGTATATAATATTGCTTCCTATCAAAATCTATATTTGCCCGGAGCCCCCATATACATGTAGGGTACCTGTTTTTAACGGCTTAAAAAAACAACAACTGAACAATGAGCGTATATAAAGATATCTATTTGGAACATCTTACAACTTCTCAGCAACTTTACACACACAAGATGATTTAAATATAGACAAGCTACATACAATAGCAGCACAACCACCCATACAAACACACACATACATCAATTGTTCCTTCCTATTCGTCACTTAGAGATTATCAGTCGCTAGTCGAGAGGATGAGGTACTAGGGAAGGGGACAGCCCCAGAATTTTTCACCAGGGTTCATAACTGGTCAATGACGTCATCATTGTGCAGTTACTAGTATTGGAGAGAAAAAAAGGCGACTGCTGGGAGCCTGAGAAACTGAGTTACTAGTGTAAGCAGGAGCCAGGAGAGAAACTGTGATGCCTGTCCCTAATCTGACAAAAGGAAGCAACTGACAATTGGTCGTTTTCTTGTAAATGAGGATTTTTTTTAATGATGATATTTGTGCAGTTACTTCCCTTTGACCTATTAATTTCTCATAAATGGATTGTCAGGTGACTTTAATTTGTTCACTATTGTGTAGAGCATATATCTCAATTACCCCAAAACAAGTAAAAAGACTATCCATAAAATTGTTAGTTGCTTCCTTTTGTCAGCTTAGATAATCAAATCAATAGGGGGGGGGGGGGGGGGGGGGGGGTAGTCAGATCAAGTCAAGGGGTGGGGGTAAAGTCAAGAGGGGGTAAAGGATTCAAATTAAAAAGTGGCAACACTAGCCTAAAGTGTGAAGTATTGATTCTTTTTTTTAGAAAGCTAGTTTTATTTACCGGGGATTGGGAGTGGGGTGAGGGGTGTTGTCCTCATTAGCCCTCATTAGCATAAAGTTTCCTTTCGTGAAACTTATATACCCTCATCTAAATGCTGAACAGGCATTGATGGATATTACAATAGTTAACTAGAACTAGAACTAGAATCACTGACAATCACTGGACCCCTTTGAAAAGCAACTTGCAAGCGGATAAGGGCAATCCATCCCATGAGTAGAGAATAAATAAATAATTAAATAGATTTGAACAAGTGTAAAACGGCAAACTGAAACATGCTTAGAATTCTAGCGATGAAGAGTAGGAAGAAAGACTGCGGCTTGCGTAGATACTGGGGAAGTCTATAATTAGTACATGTACGATGATGATGATATGTCTACAGGAATCAAAGGGCCCTGGGAGTACGAAAGACTAGTGAGAAGAGGAAAAACATACAGATTATAGACCCAATTGCTGCATGACACATCGCCTTGGACGGTGGCCATACAGGAAGAGTCTTACATGAGGCCTTGGGTTAGGGAGAGGAGGAAGGGGAGAGGGGAGAGGGGAGAGGGGAGAGGGGAGAGGGGAGAGGGGTGAGGGGTGAGGAGGCTTATTAATGAACTTGGATGCTGGGGGGGGGGGGGGGGGGGGGCGGGAGCGGGGACACTGAAAATTCAATTTCAGGCATGAAATATTACTTGTTTTGTAGCCGCATAGGAAAAAGTCTTACACAAAGCCCAAGGTTACGGGCAGGGTAGGAAATATACGGGGCCGGGGGCGATTTTGACCCTTAATTTTCAAAATAGCCCCCTAATTTCAGTAGGTAGCCCCTTAAAATTACCATACGGTATTATGTTAAATATTTTGTGATATCCATCAGATTGAAAAAGTAGCCCCCTAAAACAAAAAACTTAATTCCTGCATTGGTTACGGGAGAGGAAAGGGGGGGGGGGGGGTTGGTGAGAAGATTTAAACATGAGATTGGAGGTTGAGAATGGGACAGGGGAGGGACATTTTTGATAAATTTGGCATGAAACATTGCTTGTCTATATGAAGTCTTTGAAGAAGGCAGGAATGAGAAGCCTAAAAACGATGCCTAAGGTTTAAGAGGAAGGAATGAGGACAGTTTATTTGCAAGCTTGGAAACTGGGATGGCGAGGGGGAGGGGGACACTTTTGTTGTGAAATGAAAGCGGAAGGTGAAGAGGTAATGTATCTAGATAACTCAGGCATGACACATCAGTTTGGTTTATAGCCATACAGGAAGAAGCATGAGGCCACAAGTTTAATGTGTTTGTCTGTTTGCGTTGTGTGTGATGTGTGTGTGCATGTGTTTGTGCGTGTATGATTGTATGTGTGGGTGTGCGTGAATGTGTGTGTGTGTGTTTGTGAAAGGGGTTGAAAAGACTTTATAGCGATAAAGGGATGTTTGGATAGAGGGGTTAAAATGTTTTTTTTTTATCAAAACAGCAACGAAGGACAACAATCATTCAAACAAATAACAGCTCAAAAATGTCCCATTCAGGATTTTTTCAGACTGCACCACAGAAAACAAATAATGATGTACTTCTTAGAGATCTGTTTCAGTCTTCACAAATTTCATTATTGGTCTTGCCATATCAATATATGGAAATTAAATATTGACAGAGCCGACAGCTTACCTGTTCTCTACAAGTTCTCTCATGGCAGGTAAGCTCTGCGCAGCACCAAGATGGGTGTAGTACGGTGATTCGTCCATGTCGTGTTCTGGCAAGAGGAAAGTGCGATAAGCAAAGATCTGTAATTACCACAAAGTTCATCTCATTCAATTGGCGTTTCCTAGGAAGAGTAATTTTAACTTTTGTTATCAATAAAGATTACCTTTGGCTGTCATTAAGCATTGTGACTTGTGTCCATATCTTATATCATTCAGTGGTGTCCAATTTTGCTTTTTTTAACACGCCATAATTTGTAATATTGGTCTCTAATTTTCATGGAAAAATAAGGATACACTTTGCTTCAGAAATGTACCAGGACTTCTCACTATGGAGAGAGAATGTAAATAAACTATCAAATCATTGAGTTCACATGAAAATCCTGAAAAAGGGTTACTCTTGAAGAAAAAAAGAAGTAAGTATTCTTGTTGTCCCTGGTGAGTGAGAAACCTACCTAAGCAGCCACAGTTGGGAGCCTCAATGCGTGCATCTTCAGACAGCAGCTGCATGTGCTTCATCTCCGGCGTCTCCACCACCCGTTTGCTGTTGGACGAGGACCTTGGGGGCGTCTGGAGACCCCTCTCCAGCTTCTGTTTCTCCATCAGGGAGTCAACTGTAGGAGGTGTGGGGTGAAGGGTGGTGCCTTTGCCCCCCTCACCAGCCTTGTCCCCCTGGATGGCCTGAATAGAGCTCGTGCTGTGGGAGCCAACGGAGAGGTTGTAGCTGTTCTTGGTGGCAGGAAATCGCCCCTCCACCTTCTGCATCAGGGTCGGAAGCATGATGTTGCTGTAGGGACTCGGAGGCATCTGCCGCGCCAGCTTCTGGACCTCTGCTCTGGATGCTACGCCCTCTGGGTGCGTAGGCTCAAGCGGGTTGAGAGGGATCTTTGTGTTATTTGTTGACGGAGACGATCTAAGTTCGACCGTGGGGTTAGAAGTCCGAGGAAGGGACGGACCCTTGGAGCTGACATTCTCTTTCTTGATGTTCTGCGGGAGAGGTCCGGATATCATTGTACTGACTGTCGGCTTGGCATGACTGAATGAATTCCCTGATGTCTTGTGACTCTTATCAGGTAACGTAGTACTTAAAGAGAGCAGTGACTCTGCAGCATCTACAGGGGACAGGGACTTCTTGTCCGGAGGGGGGACGGGAGTTCCTGGGGCACTCCCACTAGGGGTAGGGAACTCCTGCTTTATAATTACATGATGATTACTGGGCTCTGCTTTTGGGGGCATGGTGGGCAAGTGGCGTGGGGGGTGGGGATAGTTCTGTATAGGAATGTTTCTGAGTGCAGCAGCAGTAGCAGCATCATGAGGATCACCCGCCTTCTGCTGATGCTGCTGCTGCTGAAGCATCATCTTCTCATAATAGTGCTGTCTTTCCGCTAGTTCCCTCGCCATCGATGGGGGAATATTCCCCGGTAGGTGAGGCTTCCCACTTACGTCCTGCGCAGCCTGGGTGGGAGAAAAAGCAGACAAGCCTTGCTCTTTGCCCTCTCCCTTCACAGTCTTTGTAATCGTGTCGCCCACTGGCATCTTTGGTTGGCCATCCTTCCTGGAGATGTCCGGTGCTGCCTTTGAAGTCTCCTTGAGTTGTTGTTGTTGCTGTGCGATGTGGTGGTTCGGCATGTGAGGCGAGTATGGGTCTGAGTAGCCATTCATCGCCTGTTGCTGTGGTGGCGGAGGTCCACCAGGTACTGCACCTGGCACTGCTGGGTTCCACGGCATGCCGGGGCCATTCTTTCCTGGGATGCCAGGCTGGGGACCCTCAGGGACTGGTGGTCCACCAGGAAGGTAGGCTGCCTTGGCCAGATCTTGCCCATCTGGACCATTCTGTACAAAAAAAAAGAAGAATGCAGATAAAATAATGATTAGTTTGGCTCACTTTGATCTCATTCTGTACAAAGCTACAAACAAGGAAAATGTGGCTGAACATTATAACCTTTAGCATGTACTTGATTTCCTTTTCTGCATTTTCTATAAAGAAAGAACATGTAATGGAGAACTTTTCATAGAATAGCAAAAATCTAGAAGTTCGAATGTAAGCTGCTTTGGCCAGATCTTGTCCATCTGGTGAAAAAAAAAAACAGCTAGAAATTATCTATATGAGCTCATTCCTTCTATATCATGGATGAAAAACATCCGCAATGAAATAGAAAATGCATCAATAAAAAGACATGTAGAATGGTAAACAGGCCTACTTGGCATGGAAATAAGTAATGCATCCATGCAGCAGTAAAGATCAAGCGTGTAAATTGTAAACACGCCAGTAACCGACATGCAGTATCATGCGCGGAAAACCTACATACATGTATCTCGCATACATATACAAAGGGGCTTGCCAATAAACATTGGCACATGTCCAGAATCAATGTTATCCGCATGGTTCATGAAATGTCATCTTCATTCACAAAAATTTGAAAGCTTTCATAAGCAGATATATATTAGTGCAGTCGAGGGGATCTCTTTGAGAATGACCTTGAGAGAGACGAACGTAACTGTATGGCTCTCTGGGAGAAGCGCTAAGATAAATAGAAATATTCACTAGGCATTTCTTCAAAAAGTACAAACAACCAATTAGCATGAAAACATCTTATAGTCAGGGTTTAGCCTGTTGCTTAAATGGGAAGTTGGGAAGCCGGTGGGATATGTACAAACTATAAAGTCTATGGCAACTATGTGGATTTTAAAATCTCTTAGAAGGGAACGGGTTAAGTTAAGGCTTTTCAACTGCATATCTTCATAGTGGTTTATATAGTGGTATGCGGTCGCGATGACATTGAGGTTCAGGCATGGTTCAACTATTCCGCTTGAAAAATTCTTATTGCTGGCAATAAGCATCTAATTTGTTTGCTTCCAAGTTATAAAATATCACACATAAAAGTAAAATTGCAGATCTATCTATCGACTTGGCATATAACATCTAAATGTTAATTCACATTTGGATAGTATCTCTCTCTACATGTATCTCTCGTCTTTCTTTTTTCTTCTTGCCTCTATTGCTCAATGTTTATCTCTCTTTCTTTCTTTGTTACGGTACTCTATTGCCCAATGTTTGCCAATGTCATAACTCATAACAAAGGGAAGCGAAAGTGTGCTTTCAAACATTGACACATATCCGGCACCGAAAGTCCCTTGCGGTTGTGGTTCTTGCGGAATACCAGTGGTTCAACAAGATAATAGAAACTTGTATACAGACAAGGAGACAGATAAATGTAAAGTTAATAATACCCAAGTACTGACAGACAGACGGTGCTATTTTTAGCACAGTTAGTTATTTTTAGTTTAAATGTTCAGCTTCAAATATAATTTGTAATATGTATTTTCAGACAGTATGTTTACAAAAGATCTTTACAGGGGAACCAAACGCTTACATTAGATTTGTGCTTACTGTTACTGATACATGCATAATTGATGTTACTTTTAGTTGTATGTTTCACCTTGGGTATCACTAACAATGACAAAAACACATTGATTATTTCCATTATTAATTGATTTCCCTTTTATGTCGTAAAGATATATATCAAATTTTGTACATTTTTAAACATTTGTCCCAAAATCAACTGCTCAGTTAAGTGAAGCGAAGTCCAATGCAATGCACCTCAGGAGGCCATTGAAATATCAGTTCGTGTGTTCTGTGTGCAAATACAGTCAACTCCGCGTAAGTCGATCTTGATGGGACCGTGTGAAACACGTCGACTTAGGCGATATTCGACTTGCGCGTAAGTCGAAGAAAATTCGACTTACAGTTACGTGTAAGTTGTACATATAGACATCCCCGCCCCCGGCCCCTACCCTATAGCTCAGGGACCGCGCGCAGCTAGCGGCCGATGGGATGTCAGTTATCGTTGCAGGTATCAGAAGAAAAAAACTTTCACGTACACAGAACTCAACTTCACACTCCTACTTGGACAAATATATGAGAATATACAAAATCATACTCGTTCAGTGATTAATTTTATTGTAGACATAAATAATCTTTGCTTACATGGTAATTGTTATTATATGTAAATTGCGTGGATCCATGCTTCTTTGAATTCTCCGGCCACATGCTACTATGCGCACTATACTACTGTAGTATACTGCATGTGCACGTACACGTACGTGGTACGTATGTCTCCGTGACATTCATTATGCATTGAAGGACGGTACCGTACGGTGTACATGTACATATGGGGGGGGGGGGGGAAAGGGAGAGCAAGAGAGATCGAGAGAGATGCGATAAGAATTAGAACAGAGGAGCTTCAGATCAGTGCGTTGGCGCTGGCATGCAGTGCGTTATATTTTTAAAAAATGCGGTGTGACCGTAATCGGTAACACAATGCGGTTTAGTTCGAGCAAGGAGTAAAAATAACTTCTTGCTTCGACTTACGCGATGCAAATTTCATGTTTTGCTGTGAAAGTGTGCCGGGAATTTGTCGACTTAGGCGATAATTCGACTTACCCAAATCGACTTATGCAGAGGAATAACACACACAAGTGTATGACGATAAATCGGGACTTTTTATATGCGACTTCGACTTACACGGAGTTGACTGTAGATTGTATCTGAAATATAATATCATATGATACAGAATTAGGGCTTGGGAAAGATTAGATGTCAAATTTTGTGATTTTTGTTTTGTTTTTGTATTCATGTAGCCTTGAAGTAGAAATGTTATATATGCATGTTATTGTGTTTCTCCTTTCTCTTGTGTTTTTATATATAGATCTTTTTTTTCTTCTTCATATCCCCATGAAATAATTTTTCCTCGAAGCATACATATTAAATGTAACATGTAATTGTGATATCCTTTTGTCCAAGTCCCCAAATGTATTTTCCCAGGGCTCAAAGCAACATTGTACATACATGATACATTTAGTGCATTTTCCGATCGTTTTGTGTTTTTATATATAGATCTTTTTTTTCCCTTCATATCCCCATAAAATAATTTTTCCCCGAAGCATACATAATAAATGTAACATGTAATTGTGATATCCTTTTGTCCAAGCCCCCAAATGTATTTTCCCAGGGCTCAAAGCAACTTTGTACATACATTGTAAAAACATTTAGTTCTTTTTCCGATCGGCAATTGTACCAAACAACAATCACCACTGCTGGTTATAGCCTAGTTGTCACGTATGACTCCAGACAGTCATGCCTCCAAGGGCTTCTATACTATCTTCTATGATAAAGGTCACGAGTCCCGTCGTCGTAAAAAAAAAAAAAAAATGGTTTTGTTGACAAACATGATAATAATGGTCCTGCTTATCTGCAGACTCATTTGTGGCATACATCATGCATTGTTAGCGTAAATTTAGAACTAGTGTCTGACACATGCACTGTACCCTTTGATCATCATGATGAGCCCTGTCATTAAAACAAAATTAATGCGACTGGTTTTGTTGACAAACATGATAATAAGGGTCCTGCTTATCTGCAGACTTCATTTGTGGCATACATGTAAGCGTATAAACTTAAAGTTAAAACTAGTGTCTGACTAATGCACTGACAATTTGCACTGCACCCTTTGATCAAGAGAGCTCCCCGTTTTGATAAAAACTCCTCTTTAGATTTCACAGAAGAAAGGTCAAAGAACAAAGGAATAATGATGACAATGACTGAAAGAATAAATTTGTCTGAGATTAGATCATGGCATGCAATAGTGTTGTGGACCTATAAGATGATCCATCCCTAGTCCCTATGCCAACCAAATACAGTGAAACCTGTATATTGCATACCTGCCAACATTTGAAAATGAAAAATCGTACTCTCATGTGAGCGAAGCGCACATCACGAGCGCGAAGTCCTTTGCGGCCGGGGTCCAGCTCTCGGGTTCTAGATGCTCTCTAGTGCTATCTTAGTCTTTTTTTAAAAATTATTATTTGAATGAGCAATACTTCAATGATAAAGATCATGAATATTTTGGCTTAATGAGCTTTTTTTATATACATTCATAAATATGTATACATGTATCTGAAGAGCTTTCAACCAAAAGGCGCTAAGTCCACCTTTTCAACTTCCGAGGGAAACAGGTTTCTTTGCCCAACTTTGTACACCTGCCTATAAGGATATGAAAATTGAACTTTCTATATTTTGATTTTGAGTGAGTTATTTGTCGTAAAATGTGGATTCCTAGATAGCTACGTAGATTATACATGTAGATATATCGTTAACTCGATTTTTATGGAAAGTGGATTTAGCGCCTTTTGGAACTGAGGATTATGCACATCATGTATATTTACTTTTTGAAAAGAAAAGAAAAGAAAACAATTGTACTGTTCCGATTGTTCACCCTTTTCTAAGGAAAAAATTGGAACAAATATGGTAAAATCGGACTTGTTGGCAGGTATGATAGTGTCAGGTGGAAAATAGAAAAGCGGCCACTGTAGACAAGTGACCTAGAGCTATCTGAGACAGGTTCAGTGTTTTCTCTGCAAGGGAGCACTTATGGTGGCCACTATCTGCAGGTTGGCTGCTGTAGACTGGTGTGACCGTAACTATACCACCTGGGTTTTTCCCCTCCATGTCATGTGACACATGTCATGTGACAAGGAGTAATGATATCATCAGTTAGTCAGTGCCCTGGTTAATTATTTGGAAGAGTAACGGTTATCCGAGCGGTTATCATGCAGATTTACATTGTACCCATGATGGTTATCAGTTTCCCAAATAATTGTTTCACTACAGCACTATATTATAATTAAGAGACCAACAAAAGTTTCCTAATTTTGATGAATTAAAAATTGCCCTCTAAAGGAAAAATTAGTTGGAGGGAACAAACCGCACAACACTTGCTTCTTTTTCATTTTCAGCAGATACTTATTTTGTTGTGACTCCTTTATTTGCAATATTAAACGCATTTATTCATGTTGTTAATCAATAGTGTTCATCAGTCACTTTTTACCAGTGCTTTTACGGTATTTCCAAATTGTCTAGATACTACTGTAATCGGTTTGTCCAAGTGCATACAGACTTTAAAAATAGCCTTTCTTTACAATTACAATGACTCCTTTCCGCATGTGTAGTTTAGTTTAGGGTTCAATTGTGACCTGAACATTGGGGTTAGTTTCTATTTTTCTGTCATTTGTCCCCATCTAAGGTCAACCAGAGGCCATCCCCCAGAGAGTCTGGTCAAAATACATCCAAAATAGTCTCTCCTCAAGACACCCTTTTTATCCCACAACAAAGCAACTTCATATTTCAAGACTTGTGAACACATGGTAATACAAGCTAACGATACAATCAATATAAATTTGGAGTCGAGTCCTTGAGATTATCAAGAAGAACAAAGGCATTTATTATATCATCATGGGCATGCTTTCAAGGTACAGTAGTGCATTTTAAAAATGATATATGGGTCTGGTAAACAAAGACTAGTTCAGGTCACCTCCTAGTGGTTTCATCTCCCATTGAGGATAAACAATGAGCTAATGGAATGCACAGTTTCTCTAATACCCAGTAGTTAGAAAGGGTCATTTACGAAAATGAGAGCTCATAAATTTGTCTGATGGGGGTGGACGTTTTTATCAATAAAATGATTCATTATTTACTGCACAGTACCACATATGGGCTATTAAAATACTTTTGATTACACTAATTGAGTTATTCATTGACTAGAATGTACATAAATTATTCAACAGAAATAATTGAGAAAATTTAAATTTTGAACATTTCAAAATTTCACACCAAATATAAAGACTGACACTTGAAATAACAGCATGTGTTCTGGCAAATGTATGGGCATATTTGGTAGAAATGCCCTGGTTAAAAGGAAAATTGTGCATGCATGCATACACATTTATATTTCCTCTAAACACCCCCCCCCCCCCCCCCCCCCCCCCCCCACCTCTACAATATGGTTCAGATGATTAATAATGAGTAATAATTAACCTAGGCATTAATTGGGACATATGTGCTTATATTCAAATGATGTTGCATACAAGGAGAGGCTCCTTGGTGCATAAATACACACACACAAAATAGAAGAGATATGGCGATTGGTTTGGTGATTGGGGGGGGGGGGGGGGGGGGGGGTCATGGGGGTAGTAGAATAGATTGGATCTAATTAAATATGCACTTGTCAGTCAAGGCACACAACTCTAGCCCACAATGCATATTACCAGCCACACACACACACATACATGAACGCACACAAACTGGCACGTGTGTGCACGTAATTTAATGCACAATTTTGCTGGCAGAAAGAGGTCTGAATCATACACAAATCAATATTCTACCCCTAGCCTTCGCCAGAGCAGAGTGGAGTGGAGTGGAGTTCGTGCCACTAATGGCAGCGTCAATGGCGGAGCTTCAATTTCCCAGCTTTCCTGTCCTACCTTCTCTCTCCCTTTCTTTCTTTCTTCTCTTTTTTTCCTTCTCTCTCTCTCTCCCATATTTTGTTTTTGTTTGTTTAAATAACTGACCTACTGGCCTAGCAATAGCATGTAGGCCTACTTGACAAACACACACATACATGCAAACAAAAATACACACACACACAAATCAATACACAAAACAAACACATATAAACACATTCACATATACATCAACAAAAACACACATACATCAATGAACACAACAAACGCATATATATACACACACACACACAAACCTACACACACATTAACACAAACACACACACACAGGAAGCCGACATAACGCACCAAATATAGAGCTAATTGGCAATAGGCTATTCACATGCATGCATGTAGACCATTGTGACAAAGCCTCTGGGATCTCATTTAAAAATTAGAATATTACAAAATTACAACTACCCACTCATTCTATTATGCATTTTCCTCACCTTATTTGTATCCCTCTTGTGCAATGTGGTTGAATGCAGATGTTAATATTCACTATTCACATGTTTTATCCATTCTTTTAATTCCCCATGGTGTACTTGTATGTATAAATGATGTACATTATATTACATACAACATTGGTCAATTCAGTAGATATTCTATTTGTGGAAACATGGGTTTGATGTACATGTTTTATGTACAAAATGGGTCAAAATCAGTCGATATTCTATTTGTGGAAACATGGGTGTGATGTACATGTATACGTACAACATGGGTCGATTTAGATATTCATGGGTTTGATGTACATGTATGTATGTATGTATGTATAGTATACGTACAACATGGGTTGAATTCTGTAGATATTCTATTTGTGGAAACATGGGTCGACTACACTAACGTAGATATTCTATTTTTGGAGCAAAATCTTGCGGGATAATTGGACCAGGGCAACCCTTGAAATAGTGAATGGCAAATCAATCATTGTCAAATACAGGTCTGTGGTTACTCTGTAACATAAATTATACTGTAATGTGGCGCGAGTGACTAATTACGTTTCCAGAATACGAACATTTACGACCCAATGACAAAATGCAATTCAACATTAATAATAAAAATGTTACAATCAAAGTTCAAGTTAATGATTTGTGTAGCTGCTCATTATCGCAATGTGAAGTGATTACCCAAAGAATTAAATGTTGTTAAATACTGCGATATATTGACTTTACATTATTATCAATGTTGCAAATATGATAAATCTTTTAAAAATTAAGGTGACTTTGTGAGTTTTAATTCTACCTTTTAACCATTCAATCATACCAAAGTAGTATCTATTATTTGTAACCATTCCATCATTAAAATATGATCACAGTATCACTTACTAAAGACAAATGTGACATACATGTAATGTGTGTTTAATACAATGTATGGATAACACACAAGCGTAGTAAAAGCTTAGCTTTGCTATAGTACGGTAGTATTTACCGTTTGGCGGTACGCATTTTAGAAACTGTGGAATTTCCCTTCCTCTCCAAACCCAGCTGAGGTAGACTACCGGGAAATTGGCTCTTCCTCCCGGCCAAACCACTACTAAAACTGTAAATACACTCACTATCTACAGCTTCAGAACATACTCTTCCTTATTAGATAAAGTCCATTTCCTCTCAAATTCAAAAGAAAACAAAATTGGGGTGATGTGGTGGGGTCTTTGTTGAGGGGGTGGGTGGGTATGAAAATATAATTTACAATTTTACAAATTTACGTGTACTGTACTTTCCCCAGTAAATACACTGCATAATACTGCACTAGAACAGGGATCGGTACAAGCATGGGGCAAGTGAAAATTGATGTCGGGCAACTAACATATCTGTTCCAACTACGAGAAAAAAATGTTATTAATTTAGCGTGTAAATCTTATCTAGAAACAAGCGGGAAATTTGCCTATCAGATCAAGCTTAATAACAGGGTAGGAAATATACGGGGGCTGAGGGCAATTTTGCCCCATAATTTTCAAAATAGCCCCCTGAAATCAGTAGGTAGCCCCTAAAATTACCATCTATTTTGGGTATTATGTGAAACATTTCTGGCTATCCATCAGATTGGAAAAGCAGCCCCCTGAAATAAAAAATTAATTCTTGCATTGTCAAGCTATATCTACATGTAGTGTGATTAATTTTTCTTTTTATTCACATTAATTAGTTTCTTCCGGGCAAGCAAATTTATGTTTGGGCAAGTAAAATGTGAAATTTCATGATATTACTAGCCCGAATGGGCAAGTAGAACAGTGTGGAGGCTTGACTAAAAAGTACTCCAGACCAGTGAAAAAAATACACGGGGGCGGCGGGCGAATTCGTTCCCAAAATGCCCAAAAGAGCCCCCGAAAAAAATTTTGGGGGATTTTGGGGATTTTTTTTGTGGATTTTCTGTTTGGATCGTGAACAAATGCTTATTTATAAGATGATCACTTACAGCAGAGCTTAATAGCAGCCCCTGAAATTCGAAAAAGAGCCCGGAAATTTGTAGCCCCCGAAAAGGAGCCCCCGAAATAAAAAATATTAATTTTTTCGCTGCTCCAGACAACACTTTTTAGTAATAAAACACAAAGTGCATACATGTACTGTGCGTTATTTGTACTATTGTACAAACTATCAATTTGGGCAAGCAAAATGTTCTTTGGCAAATTATGTTAGAATTTCCAACCTGCCCGAAGCTGGCCCGTTAGATAAAAGCCGTCAAAATGCATCCAGTTTTAAAAATCATAGAGCTAACGGTCCGTCCATTCGGATTACAGTTGCCTATTCATTCTAAATCCAAAAGGACTTGAGATATTGACATCCTCAGGATCTCTATCTGAGAGATTAAGTTCTAATCCACCATTGTGGCGATCCAGTGATCCTCTTATCTATCATCCATCCTCCATACAAACTGAAGTGTCATGTAGACGACGAAGAAGCCTCATCCAGTACAATGTGTTTGAACTACCATGGCTGGGCGTTTAAAGGGATCTAGTAACTTTGTTGACATAATTATGTGCAAAAAGTGATGAATGGTTGATTAAATGTCTATATTTGTGATCTAATATACTGTATGTCCACTAAGAATGGTGTGAAAATGTCACGTTAAATGGATGTTATAAGGCCGAGTAATAATAAAGCGATAATGCAAAGTGGCATTTGCAAACTCATTGCACAGACAAAACCTGTGTATAATATCAAATCTGAACACTCCAAACGTAAATATCCATTTAACGAAATGGAAATTTGAAAAAATATATTTCATGCTTCTATAGGTTATATAAATTGGTATGAGAGAACCGCTATAGTTCGAATCTAAATATATTTTGTGGATTTGGACAATGTTACTAGATCCCTTTAAATAAGGCCCCTCACATAGCGAGCTCCACACAATGGATCGAGGTGGATGGAAGGTTCATTTTAATTTCTAACATGCTCCACTGAGTCAAGAGAGCAGCCCGATCAATAATTCTCTATTCAGGCATCCTAGCGGAATAACGAACCTAACTTGACATACAACAGACAAAAAATAAACTGATAGAGCGTAAGAAGAGAGCAATTCAGTATTTTAGTATATAGCCATGCCACATCATGTATGATGCAACTCATTTGCATGTAAATAGACCCCAGTGGTCAGTTACACTGTGTATGTGTGTGTGTGTGTACTGTGTGGTGTGTGTCTATAGATTTAATGCTGGTCAGATGACTGGCTAGCTATTAGCTAATACAGCGGTCAGTGAAGCGGGACAGAGGGCTATTGGCAATCAATAGCTCGTTTGAATGGTCATTCTCTTGACAAGATAATGACACAAAAACGCTGGTCAATTGGCTTACTGGAAGAAGAAAAAGAAATGGTACAATTGATTGCACGTGCTGCATGATAGGAGCATGCATGTGTGTTTGCGGAAAAGCCTAGCTGCAATTTCGTGTACACATCCACTAACTTAAAAAAAAACTCTGTCCATTTATAATATTTAGCTTTGAAATCATTATCTTTACTACAATACACATAATCATATTATTCTAGACTATACACATCAACATTATGCAGCCACTAAGAAACGATAGAAGAAATGCATGACATGAAATGAGATTAATTCTGAATCCCTTAAGGCTTCAGGATTATTTTTAAAGAAATTATGATAATTCAAAAGGTTCCACTACTATATATGAAAAGGCAAGATATTGTTAACATGGTCTTTTATAAACTCAAATAAATTTGGCAAGAAATTTGCTCAAGGATGTTTTTCTGTTATACGATAAATATTTCCTTTTCTATGGCAATTTTTCACGCCTCACCCTCAGTCTAACCAAGCACTACATGTAAGTAATACTTTTCAAATTGAAGAATTGGAAGTCTATTTATTGTAATCGCCTGGAGCACCACCGTTCTATTTGTATTGAATGTAAAAGTAGGTCAGATTGTCAGACAGGGCATCAAAGAACTAGATAACGGATGATCAACGCATTCATACATTGTCCGTAAATAAGGTGATTAATGTACAGTAGCCCATTTATCGATCAGTGATTGTAGCATTTTCCGATGCACAAGTACACTAAATTACCCAAAACTGTACAAATTTGTGAATCATCTAGACTTTTGGTATTTGTTCATGTCAGTTCCTTTTTCTTTTCTTTTCTTTGCTCCGGAAGTCTGGCCCGTTAGAATACATTTAAAGTCTTAATTCATTTGCATGAATCATTTTAAATGGAGATTACAAAACTGTTTGTGAACAAAAATGGGAAATGATAGTTTGTTTGTAAATTTTCAATATAACTGTAAGTACTAGTATGCAGCAAAAAATAATAATTAATATTTATTTGGGGGGGGGGGGCTAATTCTCAAGCTTCCTTGCATGAAAATAACACTCTGGAATTTTTTTTGCAATGAACTCTATGCAAATTTTTGGGGCTCTTTTATGACTTTTGGGGGCTCTTTTTGGCATTTCGTGGGCGAATTCGCCCGGAGCCCCCCGTATATTTTTTTCACTGGTATGCAGCACTCTACGAACCCACTAGGCCTACATGTACTTGCCCGGGTCAAGTACAAATATTACAAAATAATAACTTCACTTGCCCTGCTGGTATGCATTAAAGGTGCACCTGTAAAGTGTCAGATATTGCCCCAAATGACATTTGAGACTTCAATCCTGTACCAAAATCATTGTAAGATATGTCCGAATGATGTGTGAAAGTTTCATTGAAAAAGAACACTGCTTTCTTGGTTAAAAAAAAGCGAAAATATGCGTCAGCTTTTACAACAAATTACTGTATGACGTGTATGAGGTTTATGACCGTTCATTAACGCTCTTGAGCTGAATGATAGATATCGTCATACTAAAGGGGCATTTAAAAAAAATCTAAGCCTATTTTATTCTTCTCTTACCATAAGCTAAACAACACGGTAGAAGAGAACGGGGAAGCTCCAAGTAATTTTCGTGTAGTTAGACACTTTACAGGCACCCCTTTAATATTAAAAGGGAAGAAAAGTTCTTCATTTTAGCTGGTAAAACTGTGTAAAAAAGTGTGTTGTCATTGAAAACAAAATAACTAAGACGCTGTGTATCATGACATGGTGGAATGAAATTGTCATGTCTCATTTAGGGGGCTGTAAAGGTAAAAATAATAGCCCAATGCAGACACTTTGCAACAGACAAGATTTAACCATTTTTCTTCACGAAAAATTATGTGCCCCTTTTTGAAAAAAATAATTTAGAGAGAATCAAAGCCTCTTTGGTATATTTTCACTAATTTCACAAATGTGCTGATTTGTATTGTATTTTAATTCATATTCTATATCAGTGAAATTACAACACAAAGTCATGAACTCATCACGCTGTTTTGTGGTTATTTCAGCCATTTCTAAACTGATTGTTAATGTTATCAAACTTTGAAAATTATGCGCTCTTGCCATTCCTACAGTTGTATTAAATATTGAAGTACCCTCTCAGTACCTCTAACGTAGAATAGCTATATATCTGAACATTTCAGGCAAGTGATTTTTCTGTCGGGCAAGTCAATATAGGTAATTCACCTGCCGTGACCCCCCCCCCCCCCCCCCGTCTCATAAAACTTTTTCAATTGTTGAAAATGTCCAATTACTAGTAGTGTACATTGTAACTAGTAGGTCAACAGCCAATCAGCATGGAGCATTGGAGCTGTTGCCATGGTAGTTACAACAATTGCAAAAGTTTTATGAAACAGGGCCCTGGTTAGCAAACTTTCCTATGTTTTTCTTTCTAGGATGCTATCCAATTCTTGTTTTGGGTTAGCAAATTTGATAAGAGTTATTATGCATGGAAACAATTTTATTGACAAAACAAAAATCTTGTTTTTTTTTTTTTTTTTGTTTTTTTTATTGTTGGGGGGGGGGGGGGGGGGGGCGGCTACTTTTCAAGCTTGCCTGCATGAAAATAACACTCCAAAATTTGATTTGTATTTTGAACTCTATATTTTCAGGGGATCTTTTATGATCTTTGGTGGCTCTTTTGGGCATTTCGGGAGCAAATTTGCCCCGAGTCCCTGTTACTTGTTACTTGCCCGACCAGGCTACCAGAAACAAACAAAAACACACAAAAACACTAGTTACAAGCTGTAAAAGTAACATCAGTCTACCATAGTAACATTACAGTATATATTTTAGTACTTGATGATCCAAATGTCTTTTTTAAAACAATTTTTCAACTAAGTTACACAAAGAGCACAATGGTCATAAGTCAGTAACTGTACAGCACATTAAATGAATCCTAGGAAGTGAAGAAAAATAAATTTAAATGGGCAAATTATAACTTTGTAGTCCAGTAATTATATAATAATGAGGCAAACTTGACCTGTACAATGACCATAAGTCCTGCTGTGAAAACAAGTACATGTACATGGGGGCTCAAGGTGATTTAGGCCCTAAAATGCCAAAAAGAGACCCCATAAATTTGCATCTAGTTCAAGACAAAATAATTTTCTCTTCATAATCGTATGCAGGCAAAGAGGCCTTGTTGAAAAAAATAAATTATATTTGTTTGTATTGCCATGAGAGTAAGGGGGTGTGCTTATAAACAACTCTTGAATTTAACATGTACATGTAGGTCCTCTTACCATAGGCGAGCCTGGGAGAGGGGGCCAATAACCTTCCATTCTCGGCGATGCTGCGGATACACTAACTGCCACTCCGTTCGCGGGCCCAACGCCAACTGATCCAGGTACTGCTTGCCCAATTATGGGTCCTGGGCCTGTTGGAACACTGACTAATCCAGGAGCTGGGGGTCCACCAACAGGACCAGGTACTGTGGGCCCAGAGGCTGGCACAGGAACTGCAGGGCCAGCAACTGGTCCAGAGAATACTGGCCCACTCATTGACCCAGGGCCCGGAGGACCACTAATGCTAGACGTGGAGCCTGTGGGCCCACTGACAGATGAACTGCTTGTAGGGCCACTAACTGATGCACTGTTTGTAGGGCCACCAAAAAATGCACTGTTTGTCGGGCCACTAAAAGATGCACTGTTTGTCGGGCCACTAAAAGATGCACTGTTTGTAGGGCCACTAAAAGACGCACTGCTTGTTGGGCCACCAACTGCTGATATGGGCATTGTAGCGCCGGCCACCGGTCCCACTTGGTTGGGGTCCTGCCCAGGGGCCCTAGGCACGCCTGGGGGCACTGCCTGCTGCATGATGTCAAATAAATAACGGGGGATCTCCTACTAGGAAATGGTGCGCGGATGACTAACGACAGCCGAAAACATTGATCAGCATACGTGTAGTGCCATGAATGTTTTTAATCCAGTAAATCTTTTAATCTTTGCAAATGTTTTAAGTCATGAATTGAATGTTATTATAATCCCAATGCAACAAAACCAAAATCTCCTTTGCAAATAGTTTTTTTAGTCATGAATGTATATGTATGGTTTCCACAGCAACGGAACTGAGACTTCCACAAGTAAGCATAACATGTGTGCGATTATAATATAATGTAATCCAGGCACGATAAACTATAATCTCTTTCTCATTCACAAGGAAATGCGAGGCCGACCGGGGATTTCCTGTGAGTAAAGATGTGTAACCAGCAAGCGAAGACGCTCGTACATGTAGATTTACACATACATGTACACACACAAGATAGATTGTTTAATTGGCTATACAAGGTGAAATGATCACACAGCTGTTACGATAACGGTATGTGAACAATCACGTGATGAAAACAATAGTAGTAGCTCTCTTGCTAGCTTAATGACTTGCTATTCGTAGACATCCATTTGAAAGTTAATGAAAAGCTCATTATAAACGAGGAACCGTAATTTGTACCAAATTGGGAAGGCTGTGCGTTTCCCCGCTGCATAATCTCAAATAAATGACTCAACGCTCGACTCGTTCAAAACAATGCCTGTCCTTCACACATGTGCAAATTGTGAAGCCCCCGCGGTAAATATGAAATCATTCGCTATCACATAATAATATGGACGCTTGGATCTTCAGCTAATGTACGATGATCTCCAACATACACACATATTGCGTAACCAGACGCCACCTATGCTATTACTATTAGTATTACAGCCTGGGAAGTCAAGATTGTATACAAAACATTCAATCTATGAATGGAATTTGTGGCATGTACACAATGTCAGATAAGCTCCTGGATCCGGTCTCTCTGGATAAAATAATTTTCGCGATAAATTACCCATTCACTGGGTTTTCTACGCTCGAAACAGTAAAATGTCATTGACAAATGTTGCGGATCATCCTCTTGAGTCAAACAAAAACATAGTGCAGCATTCTGAAGGCTCTAACTATAGTTCCAGGCATGAAAAGAAACCATTTTGTTGTCGGTGAATATGCAGAAACCCACACCTTGTTTTTAAAGGGCAATATTGGTCAAGAGTTTGCCTGGTAGTGTGTGTAAGCCAAACATCTGGGAACTATGCACCCCCATATACTACGCGCTGTAGTAAACCCACACAAAGAATTCTAGGGCCTATTCAATTCAACGCAGTGTGTGTACATTCACACACACACACACAACTATTATGCATGTAGGGCAGGGTATTCTCTAAACACACACACCCACATAAACACACTCCACAACTCGGGCGCATACATAAGGGATCGGGAGGGAGCATATCCTGTACTATTCCACTGTCCATATCTTGGACACAGTTCAGCAGCTCATTACCTATTCACAAAGAGCAGCTGCTCTGAAAGAAAATACTCCCGTCTGATTGGCCACTCTTTGTTCTCGACTCCCTCCTAAATATATCTGGCTTCACCGTAACCCCAGCACGCTCCCAGACAGACTCTTCCATTCGACGAATAGGGGGTTCTGGGCATTTGTTTACTCCAGTTTCATTCAGGTTTGTTGTGCAAAGGCGAGGCGGAAAGCGGTGGAGGGGTAAGTGCTCTGGTCAAAGTGTGGATCGTAAAACCAGGGTCAAAGCCGCATGTTTAAGGGGAGAATGTGTCTCACGGGCGACGAGTCCACACATTAAGCGCACAGGCATTGTGCGACCAAAGTACTTGTATGTCGACTAGAGTATGTCGCAGCGCAGCTGACGATTGCAGCTTTAACACTTGTAAGGTGGGGCTTCCCCTATCAATAAACCCACGTGAGCAAAGTGCAATGTTTTGATGATGGCAACGTTAACCGAACCACTGGTCAAAACAACGAGTCGAGTCGGACTGAACACATGAGTCGGTCTGTCCGCATGCCACTCGGGCCACGTGGGTTAAAATGTGCTGATCATCATGGTATTCTATCCAAGAACAGATTCTACTACAAGTTACAACTCTCGTTTTGTCATTCATTCACGAGTTTACAAATTACCATTTCTAATGTACCATTTACTTGAATAAAATTACTTGAAATATATTAACTTGGTCGTGATCTACACACATCATAAATGCACACAAATTATGGAAAAAGATGTTTAAACCATTTGGATCCCGTTTTAAGTCTCAGGTTACATTACTTTTCTTTATAAATGTCTTTTGATCCAGCATCTAGTCATTAGCAAAATGAGCCATTTAGTGTTTTCACGAATAATTTCATCAAAATTATTGAAACAATGAGTTATGTTTTTGTTCCATTGTATTGAATTTTATTATTTCAATTGAAGTACTTGACTGAAGGATATTTTTAATATCATAGATCTACATTTACCCATATCAACTTGCCTCCCTTTTAAATTTTTTTATCAGTGTTGAAATATTTGGAAATTGGCCGAAATCGCTGATTAAATCAAACATTGAAAAATACATGTGATAGAAACTACACATTAGTTGGATCTTGTATAATTAGACAATACAATGACAGACACATGTTGCAATAATGATTTGTCCAAGCATTACTTCTTGTTCAATTTTTACAACGTGTACAGGGAAATATTTGCGTTATAATTTGTCTTGATTTGTTCAGTGTCATACATGTATTTAAGATGAACTTTTTTCTTTCTTTGTGAACCTTGTAAATTACAGGCCTTTCAAAAATAATATTGAACAATTTAAATAATTGTCCTGACATACGTATATAAAAGCATAACTTTGGAAAGAAACTTTGAAAAGTGTGCATGAAATTTACGCTCTATACATTTGTTTTATTTGGGCTAAGAATTTTACATTGAAAATGCTCTTCATGTTATGTTATGCTTATTTATGCCAGTTCGGTCAACATTCAATAATCTACAGTAAAATTACATTTATATTTAAAGTTTAATTTTGTTTATAAATAATTACAGAAAATCCTCATCCACTCAATTTTCATTATTGCATCATATTCTTGCCATTCTTCGGCAAAGTTGGTGATTTCTTAAACTATTGCTATTTGAACTTTGAAGGAATTTGAATGAATAATGCATATCATAAGTTCCAACAAAGTTTCATTACATAAATTGCAATCACATTCATTCAAAACAACATGATCTGGGCCCCGTAACATAAAACTTTACGATTGATCGTACGATCGATTATCGATCGTACGATCAATCGTAAAGAAAAACTGTAACATAAACATGCTACGATCAATTGCTTCTACGATCAATCGTAGAAGCAATTGATCGTAGACTCACGATTGATCGTACGATCAAAAATTGATCGTACGATCAATTTTCTGTAACATAAACGTTCTACGATCAATCGTAACCACAGAAAATCAATCGTAGACTCTACGATCAATCGTAGAATCCACGATTGATCCACGAGTGATCGTAGCCTTGATCAATAAAAATGGCTGCATAAAGACTAAAGGCGTAGCCCCGGGAGGGACCCGCCCAATAAAAAAATGTTTTCTACCCTCTCCCTAGGTCTCCCTCATCAAGAATTATACTACATAACAGACAACACTACCACAGACATAAACAATTACATGTCATTTAAGAGGCAAATTTCACCATTTTAGCCTAAAATAAAATATATTTTTTGAAAAAAATATTATTTTTGGCCTAAATTATGTCATTTTGAAGGTCAAATATGGTAAATATAGACATTTTGGGCCATCATCATTCCTAAAAGACCTTAAATAATATTTAAAAAAAAAAAAAAAAAAAAAAAAAAAAAAAAATAGGAATATGATTGAAATTCTTGGCCCCGTTTCATGGAAGGGTCTCAATTATCCAAGAACCGTCCGAACTGTCACGTGACTATGACTGAATCACAAACATTACGTAATTCAGTCAGAGTCATGTGACAGTTAGGACGGTTTTTATATAAGACCCTTTCATGAAAAGGGGCCCTGGGGTTCTAACTTGAGCACACCTCGATGCAAAACAAGGCTCTCCCAGGTAGCTGCAGATCCTCAATGCATACAAATTATATGCAGTGTTATATGTTGGACTGCACAACTACCTACCACACATGGGATGGAGCACATGACCGCATCAAGGTGTGTTCATCGGATGTCCAGAGCACTTGTGAACATCCACAAAGAAGTAAGTTATTGTATTTATGTGACTCTGGCTACCCTTTGTATCTGAGGTTACTGACCTACTATTTAAAAATATGAAAATATTATCCATATACATGTATGTATTTTTTAATACAATTATGCCTTTTTAAAATCTATATCTATATAGTAAGGGTATCAATAATTTGTACACAAGAAAATTAAACAAATCTTTAAGCATTTGTACTATTGTTCCTGAAAATTTAATTGCCTGAAAAAACCAATACAAAACAAATAACTATATTGAACAAAATTTCTTGCAGTGAAATTTTAATTAAATGAATTGTTTGTATCATATTGCGAATTGCCATTTTTAAACCCAGGCAAGTTGTTGTCTCCACTACAATAAACTAAATAGAAGGAAAATCTATGAAAGTTTGAACCCATTTGGCTAGGAATTACACAATTATGTATAAGTCAAATTTGCAACAAACCAACAACTTTGTGGGCAAATCACCATGTTTTGTACACATTGTTTTTCGTTCTCCAAACTTACTGTATGTTGTGCAGAAACTAATGTATAGTCCATTAATATAGCAGAGTGTATTGCCAATTTGAGTCCTTTTGAAAAATAAATTGCTCAAAAGAACTATTTTCTTGACGGGTTCTAATCACAACTTCCAGAAATTATTCCTCACTATCTGATCTCTTATATTGAAAACAATTATTTGCCTGTGTTTTAAACTTGTATTGTCTTGTAAAGATTATGCTAGCAATATCATCAAATTAATTATTTGAATAGAATTCCACTTAGTAGAATTTTAGCTGAATTTGTCAAAGGTTTCATACTAGAAGATATATGGTGCATGCTTTAAAGAATGATGTGTCAATAAGTAGCAATTAGTTATAAAAATTCACTCGCCATCTTGACTCGAGCCGGAACATATTCAGGACAGTTTTAAATGGGTATTTGGTTTTCCGTATCAACATGCTGCCTCGGCAACATATTCATTTCCCTCAATTGAAGGACTCCTTCATTTTAAGGGAAATTTCCCATCTTCAAAGTGCAAGTTTCAATTTCCCCCTCTTTACTTTTGTAAGTCCATCACGACATTTGTTGCTATTGTTGAATAATTTAACACTAGATGCCAGTGATGGTCCTCTGGTTGAAGCCGAAGGTGATGATTGCACCGTTTGTCCTTTTGTCGATGCTGATGGATGAATGGGTGATGACATGATCCTTTTGATCCTGGTTGACATACTCCGTATACGGCGACTGCTTCACTATCTTCTGAGGTGGAGCTCTGTATGTAAAATACAAGTAAACAAAAAAAAGTAATGTTTGTAAAGAGAGGAGGGAAATGTTGAAAATCTCAACCCCCACCACCTACAAGAACAAACAAATGTTTTAATTTGTTAAAGATAGTAAGTGATCTCTATTATATCAATAGCACTCCATTTGATGTGTGTACTTGTTCGAAGCAAACAAAGAAAAGTTTAGAATCCATAAGAAATGTCACCAAAGGAAATTTATTATTTAAACATAACTTTTGAATTCAAAATAATGATTTGTTGTTATTAAAAAAAAATTTAAATGTGTCTTTATTGTTCACCTGCCTATAGCAGTCAACCTGTCTGTAGTGACCACAAAGAATGATCCCCTGTAGATAATTTTGTTGTAATAAAACCTCTTTATAGAGGTCACCTGTTTAGTGTCCATTTTCAGTGTGTCAGTTCAGTGGTCTTAATACACAAGTGTGACTGTACCTGTGAATGCTGTCTGCATCTCATCAGAGATAGTGGACCAGCACATCCATGCATGCTTTCTCTGCTTGGCCATGGCATCGAGTACACCCTCATATAGAAGATGGTTCCGAGGCATTGGTCCCCACCTACACAAATAAATGGATAAATAAAAGAACAAAGGAATATGAAATTTGGATTTGTATCATTCATGAAAATTAAAAAGCTCAATGACATTTATACTTCCGCTTTAAATCTTCGATCAAGATGATTTGATCAATAGGATTCATTAATTAGGAAAGCATTAAACACATTTGTTTGTAGAGTCATGTACAGGCAGTCTTTATTTGTAGCGATTTTCTCATTTATCAGACAATGTTCTAAACAGCCCACATGCAGTATCCTCAACAATTTGTAAAAGCGCCTTAATTGGGCCATGTAGACCGTCGTCCCCCTGACCACCTGGCCTACCAAACCCTATTGTGGACTCTCCCAGGAAGAAGATAAAGGGGTTAGCCTAAAATGAACTGGCAACAGAACACTCGACAGACTTGAGAATTGGAACGAGATCAGCACACTAACTGCAGACGGATCCAGTTGGAAAGAAATGACTGCCTTGTGCATCGGACAATGCAGGAACTACAGAGTGGTGGTTGGATATCAAATTTCTATTTTGTACCTGCACTTCCAGAAATATGAATATGGAAAATCTAACAAAATAATGGATGCAGGTACGTCCCAAGTCTTAGTATGGCATCGATAAAGTAACTTGCCACCACAATCTGTATGAAATGCATGAATTTATTTTTAGTAGAAATGTTAATACAGCATATTTAAAGGCTTTAATTTAATGCCTAAAAATCTTGTTACAATTCATCTACATGTACATGAATTGTACAGTGAATGGTTGCATACACTCACTAGTTTCCAATTCAGCTCTTTCATATTTATGGACCCTCAGTTTGGCATCTGCTCACTTCACCCCGGTCTCCTGTACCTCCTCTGTCACTACCATACTCCTGCTTCATCTGTTGGACTGAACATTAAAATCAAACATAAGGAAAGGATTATATTGAGTTTTACAACTTTGAATGACCTTTGTGATCAAATCTTCTACAATCATCATAAATCATGGATACAGTAAAACTGGACCTTTTCTGAATAAATTCTATGTTTTGAAGTTTTGAACTAGCATATTCAAGCCTTACAAACAAAAAACATAACTTGCTTTTAATGCTGAAAATAACTACAAATTAGCTGTAAATGAGCCTGTTGAATGACCCCATCTTTGGGGGAAACCTGAAATCAAATACCTCCACTGTCCAAACTGAGTTTAAAAAGAACTGACTAAATTTTTAATAAGAAATTTATACAAAAACTGTGGTGGCAAAGTGTAAGTCTGGCATTCCATAAAACAGTGGACGACATAATGATTTAGCCCAAATTTTAGACCGCTAATGCAGGGCTCGACACTGGCACTTTCCCGCTTGCCTGGGGTAAGTAAAAATTTATGTTGGGCAAGTAAAATTTCATAAATGGTCTAGTTTGCTTGCCCGATCGGTAGTGCTGTAACTGACCTTGATGATCGGATCGGCAAAATTTTATCGATCTTCGAAATCGGATCGATGATCGGGATCGGATGATCGGCAATAAAAAAAAAAAAAAAAAAAAAAAAAAAAAAAATCTTTTTTTTTTTCTTTGGAAAATGATCCCCAAAAAACACAATTTGGGAATATAAATGAATACCAAAGCAACATATATCCATATTAATAAGCCCAAGGTAATCTTGTGCGGGTATGCTTTCATTTCAAACTGATTACCTCTTCTTTTACAAAATTACTCACGCCGATTTTGAGCTTAGTCCCATGTGATTAATTTGGCGTAACCTTTCAGAAACACATGGGACTAAGCTCAAAATCGGCGCGAATAATTTTGTAAAAGGAGAGGTAATCAGTTTTAAATGAAAGCATACCCATACAAGATTACCTTGGGCTTATTAATATTGATATATGTTGCTTTGGTATTCATTTATATTCCCAAAATATGTTTTTTGGGATCATTTTCCAAAGAAAAACAAACAGATTTTTTTTTTTTTTTTTTGCCGATCCGATCTTCCGATTTTTTCTGCATGATCGGAAATCGGCAAAAACGGTCCGATCATGTATGATCGGATCGTGATCGGCATGCCGATCCGATGATCGGTTACAGCACTACCGATCGGGCAACTTAACTTTCTCTTCAGCTGCGAGAGTAGAATGTTATTCCTTACATGTAGATCTCATATAGAGGTAAAGCAGGCAAGTACATGTTGTGTTTTGGCAAGTAAAATTTGAACATTTATTAGTTTACTTGCCCAAAAGGCCAAATGGGCCAGTAGAGAAAAAAGTTAGTGTGGAGGCTTGGCTAATGAGAATTTGGCCCATACATTGCCTACATGTATGAAAACAATCATTTAGCTGTTATAATTCATTATTACACCCAACATCAAATTATGACCTTAATTTATTTCTTGATACTGACAGTGTTCATCATGCCGGTTATAGTATTCAGATGATTTTTTTAATTGTTTTTTTTTTACGTGTTTGAAATGATTTTGAAACAGCAGACTTTTCACTCAATTTCTTAACATACCTTGGTCCTTGCAGGAGCAGTGCCAAGCTCTCCAAAAAGTTTGGCTCTGTTCTGTGTTATGAAACCGGCTGATCAGTTCCTAGTCAGGACATCAAGCGTTCAGTGGTCTTGTTCTTCCAGACTAAAAAAACCCAACAACAAAGAAATAGATAAGTAGATATCAAATTCACACAGAGCTAAGGAACAGCATATAGTTATAGAGTGCTCAGAAAAAATCAAAATCAAATGATGTTTGTGCATTTGTTATTCATCTTTACATAATTCTACATTTAAAATTACTAGCACCATTGAAACATAACATAGCAATCATCTTATTTCTATTTGTGTCATGTCCACGAAACCATGAAGTAAATTGTCTCACCATCTGCACTTAGTTAGTGTAAATAGAAGGATGTCAGATTAGCTAGTGCTGCGTCAACAAATTCACTAAAACATTTTGTCAACCTCAAAAATTGTAAACCTTTAATTTAATAACTGAATTGTATAAACACATTGCAGTCACGCTGAATCAGGGTGTAAATCAGTAAGCAGTAAGCCCATTGACTTGCAGGGGTGGGTGTAAATGACCTGGAATTAGAGCCATTACTCCATCCCAAATGTTGTGTTTGTGACAAACCGGACATGAACATTTGTTGACATTGAGTGTGTGATTTTTCAGCGTAATAAATCCCGCAAACTGGCAAAAGCTGCTTGGGGAATTTACACTTAAGTTACGGTACCAAAGCCGATTTAACATTTAAATTTGGATTATTTGTAAACGTCATTCCGATAATGATGTCAATGTAACAATGTTTGTTTTGTTAACGCTATCGCTATCAGAAGATAAATGTTTTGACAAGAATTTTTTTTATTATTGAATAATTGAGGTCGTGCTGGCAACAACTTTGAATGTTGAGACAAAATGTCTGACACTTTGACAAATATGTTACGACAGACCACTATTATCACAAACAAGTTCAGTGAGTAATGCGAAAATCAAAACAATGTTGATCATGAGTTTAAAATGATTTAAGACCCGAGGGCCGATAACAAAACTGCATTAATCAGAGCCGCAACAGGTCGGGACAAAACTGTGCGGCCAGCGGAAAACATGCAGTCTGCGGCCGGAACTCTGGCGTACCGAGTAAGAGGAAGAGGGTATACTGACGTTTGGATTTGCGTGACTAACATCATCGCAATCAACAACTCAAAAGTGGAATGTAATTTTATGAAATAGATATCCAGTTACTCCTCGTCTTTCTGTATGAGTATATATTGACATTGGTAACCAATAATCCGTGAAAAAAACGGCTCTAAACACACTTTTTAAAATATAATAGGACGGGAAAAATGACTCACCTGAAATCCGGAAAATCGTCGCACAACATTTCTGCGCAGGACTCAGCTCAGTATATTAGTATAATGACGTCATTTAGGCTAGTCTACGATCTAGACCCTTGCGATGCTCGATTTCCCGCTCCAATCTTTTGCGATCAATTGCTAAATGCAATTGATCGCAAAGGAGGTTTATGTTACGGTTTTCCCATATGAGATAGCGATCAATTGCAGCTAGCGATTGATCGCTATTAGCAATCAATCGCAAACAAGAGTTTTATGTTACAGGGCCCTGGTACTGGTGGGTGTTGCATAAATATTAAATTAAAGAGTTGCGATTGATCGCAAGTCAGAAAATATGCACATTTGATTTTGAGCCAATCACATTTGCACATTTAGGCTCATTTTTTTACTTTCCGATTAATCGCAACTCGCTATGCAACACCCCTTGATGATGTATCATGAATGACCGACCGGGTCAGCAAGATCGGACGGCAACATTCATTCATTCACCGACTATTCACCGTCTGTGTAAATTAAATTGTAATACAAACTGCAATTCAATCAACATTCAACACCCGAGCCAAAACAAAGCCAAGGCACGCCTACCCCTCAAAAGTCTTGAGTTCAACTCGAACACACAGCATTTGCTTCACATTCAGAGCACATTCATAAGCATGGGGCAACAACTTGCATACTAAATTGTGAATGCGAGGCTGCGCTGGCGACAGGATCAGGAGAGCCGCGGTCCTTGGCTGTTCATCATACGGCTACACAGGGCTGGGCCTAGTCGTCTGCCGCAGCTAGCGCAGTCGTGCATGCCCTTCAACTGTTCAACGCGAAACCAACATTCAAGCAACACGTAACTTCATCAACAAAGTTGCACGACCAAATCGATCCTAAATACATGCAAAACACGGTCAAGAAACGCACTGCACCCACTCTCTAAATATTCCTCGAACTATTTGTGATACTTACAAAGTATGAAAACATCTGAGAAAGTGTGATGTTTACAGCAGCATATCGTAGAATTTGGACCGTTTTCCGGACATGCGGCAAGCGACCTTCCACTCCAAATCCACAAACAACATTACAATATGCTGGCACAAACTTATCAACAGAGGGCGTTATCAAAAATGATTGACGAACACAAATTGAACATCCTCAACGCAGAAGGTGCCGATTTTTTTCAATTGTGCAATTGAAGGCTAAACGGGACGCAACATAAAGTTTTCTTAGTCACGAACAAAGGTTATCTGAGCAATTGGCAACGAAAGGATTTCTTGTTATACAATTAGCCTTATCAATTAAATTAGGCTTATAATGGAACTAAGCTAGTACGGTTTGGGGCCCTGGTTTTGTTAGATGATGAATCAATGTCCGATTTCCTTCCGTTTAAAAAAAAACCCAGGAAAATAATGGTATATAAAATTATACGACTTTGCCTATGAACATAGATAAAACGAGACAGGCAATAAAATATACAATTCTTTGGTCTAAATATGTTTTTGTTTGCAATGATAAGAGAAAACACTCGTCACCTCTACTATACTACTGACTCTACAAATAACAATCAACACGTTTATCATAAAACAAAACATAACACAGCATAAATAGAACAACAGCACAACAAAAGAAAAAGTTATTTACCTGTCCCTTTTTCCTGAGCTCGATGCACTTGCGCTGTTTGCAGATCTGGTGGCCGGTTCGTCTGTTCTTGCAGCTGGAACACTCCCCGCAGTTCTGCTTTGTCAGGCAAGGCGCACACATCCCGCAACGCTTACGCTTCTTCTTCTTGTTTTGCTGCGAAGTGGAGCTCCCATCGCCGGGATTCGGGCTAGTCGCCCCGTTGTCGCTCCCACCGCTTTGGTTGCCCGAGTTCGAGCCTTCGCTGCCGTCCGGCGACACGAGACAGCTGTCCGAACCGGGCGTCGTGTTGCCCGTGCGACAGCCACCACCAGCTCCTCCTGGAAAACTGGACGATGTCGATGGTGGCGGGATGTCCAGGGAAAATGGTTTCATTCCCGGCGGACCAGAGGATGTCGGTGTGATTTTCCCGCTATCGTAGCGAGAGTGATTGTTGTCGACATTCCTTGTGATAGGTAGGATGCCCTTTAACAGGAGGTCCTTTTTAGGATTGTCCGAGCGGGTAGGTGCAGCAAGAATTCGCTCGACGCTATACTTGTTCGACGAAGCAGCGGACACGGGCGTCGATGTAGTTGATGAAACGGTAGAATGTGACATCGATGAAAATGTTGATGAGGGAGATTTGGGTTTTCCGGGCGTCTTGCCCTCACTTTTCTGGTTCGTCGATTTGTTTGGGCTTTGCAGATCCTTGTTCACACTGGCCTTGTCCTTTGCGGCTTTCGATTTCGTCTTCAGGATGGACAAGTCTTTGGATAGGTCTTTGAACCTCTCACCCCTCAAGGAGGAGATGATTCCAGCGTCTAGAGTCTTTTCGATCATACTCGCGATCGTGAGACCACCGATAGTGTGCGAGCGGATCGTTCTGCCCTCTCCAAGACCAAGAGTGTCCTTGGTAATGTCCGCCGCTTTAGCTTTTCTTCTATCATCGTTCAAACCCTTAACAACTTGCTCATCCTTCTCTCCATTTACGGTTCCTTCGTCTTGACACTTCTTTCCATCAGCTGCTTTGGTGGTGACTTCTTCGGATCTCTCCGACGACGCCGTCGAAAGTTTTGTGGTTTTATCGCTCTCTGCAGTCGTTTTGTCTGCTTTGATTAAATCCTCGGAATTCACGGTACAGACGTTATTGTTTTCACTTAGTACATTCTTCGCCGTCTTTATCTCGCTCTCGCCATTCTGCATCGAGTCCATATTCGTTTCTTTATTGTCTCTGCTTCCCGCATCTTCATCAACCGCCATCAACTTATCATCTTCGCTCTTATCGACGCCACTTGCTTTCTTCCCATCGTTTGATTGTTTACCGTCCGAGTCGCTACGATTTCTGTCGTCGACCTTATTGCAAGTTTTCGCTTTCTTGCTGTCTGACGACGAGCTACCGTCCTTCTTCGACTGACTCGCTTCGGAGTTTCTTTTCGACGCCCCTTTCTCGCTCTTCGCCTTCCCTCCCTTTGATCCCTTCGGGCTGCTGCCGAGGACATCCCCTGCGCCACTGGTGTCCCGGGAGCGTTTCTTGCTGCCCTTGCTGACCTTTGACCCTTCGTCGGCCCGGGGTGAAGGGTCATGGACCCCGGGCATACTGTCCTCCAGCAGGGTTCGTCGGATGAGGGCTTCGACAAGGTTGCCTGACGCCATCTGGAGGAAGGAGTCACCAGCTTTCAACATTCTGCAGACAAACAAAAAATGATGAGAAAAGAAAAGAGGAATAATTTTATATAAGCATGATAAGTGCGACCATACAAGATAAAAGAACAAATGAATATTATTTTGTAAACTGTGGTCATTGATTTCAAGTTCTATTTTTTATATAGAAAGGTTATTTCTTTCAATTATCTTTCAACATCAAAAGTGATGAGCACCATCAACATAAATATACATGAATATCATCATTTACATAGGATAAAAAGGAACAAACAAAACATGTACATTGTACATAGTTGAACATGAGGGGGGGGGGGGGGGGGGGGTATAAAGAGTCATATTTGAAGTACGACTATTATGGTAATATTATTTTGTATGCAAATATAGCTAAGTTCTTTGTGTTCGTTATTCATGGTACAACATTATTGTTACAAATATTGGAAATAAAAGCGTGAAATATGAAATGATCATGCATTTCTTAAACAAAGTAATTGTTTTTTATTCGTGTTCTCATGTCATTTTCATGATAAGGTTATTGCCAAACATATGTACTAAGCATTTTATCAGCAATATTAATATATTGATATCACGTCAATTGAGTTAACGGGTGCTGCCAAAGACGCATGATTTTACTGTCTTTGGTGCTGCGTCCGTTGCGTGGTGGTCGTAACAACATTATTAAGCGTACTCATTAACATGACGGAATATATTTTAATTATTACAGCCTAATAGCACGTTGGTTTACAAATACTGGCGGCAGTTTGCCCACCATTTAACCCGCTAGCACCACGGGAATATAGAAGAGTGCAGCAACTCAATAGATTTGTTTTTATCGCGGTGGTATATAAATTATAACACCGGTATTGGAAGGTTTAATCGCACTTTCTTCCCGCCTAAGCGGTCATCGCGTTTCGTTGAACTCATTTCGCAAATAGGGGGAAAACGTGTAGGCGATTCGCTTCGCACTGGGGATAATATTCATGATTAATTCAGCCATCTATATTATAGGCTGCTCTTACAGCCCGCGATAAACTCATTAGTTAACCCGCTCGCAACACGGGGACATTTGTTATACACTATAACGTATACACGTATACCTATAGCGACGGGCTTCCGGTAACATTGGCTGAGGGGGGTTAGGGTTAGGGTGAAAAAGGGATGATAGAACGCTCGATTAACGTTATGTTATCATCAGCCCACCGCTGGAAGTAACTCTGAACGTACCATAAATAAAATACGCACTCCTCTTCAATATGCACTATAATGTCGTATTGTTCCGTGCAAAATTGGAACGACGGGTTATAAAACGGTTAAAGACAGATACAGATATGGGAAAATGCGGAGGGCGATAAGCGCGAGTATCGCATTATATCGAATCGCTGAAAATGGAGCCGAACATAAAGAGGAACTATGAAGCATTGATTAAAATACAGTCATTTACAAACAAAGCTTCCTAAAAGGACTAGAGAATGGATACTTAGAATTATTATTAAGTAGATCCATTCATGTTACTATTGTGATGGGTAGGCGAAATAGGGAAATTAAAACTGTAACAAATAATAAGAGAAAATGGGACCTGAAAATAAAGAGGAACGAAGGCATTGATTAAAATGCATGTGCGCAGCTTCGTAAAAGGACTAGACAATGAGTTAGATAGGTAGACCTTTTTCATGTTACTATCATTCGTGATGGGTAAGCGAGATAGGGAATGGGGTGACTAAATTAAAAATGGTTAGAGATAATAAGAGAAAATGGGGAGAGTGATCGTGGTATATATCAAATAAGGTCTATAATATACGCCGTGCCACCGTGGGTGTTCCATTTCCTCTTCAGCATACAATACAACATACAAGTTGGATATCTAATCGTGAAGATAATTTTCTATTCAGTATTTTCTTTAAAAATCGGGGACACAAGTGGGGAAATAGATTTACCTGTTTTGTTTTGTTTCAGTTTGCCCTAGATCGACATAAATTTTTTTTTTTAATTGAACCATTTCCCCCAAAATTGCCAACCATCACAGGATTGAGCAATATGCTGCAAAGACTTTGAAAGTGATACAAATGCACAATGAAATGGGGGATACTGCAAACAATATGCTACAATAGTTATTATAAACAGGCTTCTGATATTTGAGCCTAGTAATAATAACAATGTCTTGATACGAGACTATCCCGATCGATCGTCGCGAACACGACACCGCCCCAGAGAACTGGCACGTCCACAGCTAGCGCGACGTGAGTGCGTGTAGCCCGTTTTCGCAATAAAATTTATTGCCTGCTTTCATATCGCTTCCCGTCTAATAGCTCTCTCCCCCACTCCCTCTCTCTCCTTGTATTAACATCAATCTATCATTAGCTATGTCTCACTCTCTTTCTGTCTCCCCTTCTCTCTTTCCCCCTCTCTCTGTTGCACGTTCCTTTCCAAACGCCCTCCCCGCGGTGATATATTACGTACTTTAATAACGCATAACCATAATCAGCGATATGAGGTGCGGAGGAAAAGCGACCGCAGATGTCCTCAGAGAGGAGAGACGGAGCGCATCAGCGGGATTTTCTCTTTGATTGCCGCAGCGAGAGATGGTTGGTACAGTAAGAGAAACAGGGATAGAGGGGGGAAGGGGGGGGGGGGGTAAACGAGGAAGGGATGTGAGAGTGTAAGAGGGGGAGGAGATGGAGGAAGGGATGAAGAGGAAGGGGAAGAGGATGGTCAGATTCAGTTGAGAGCAGTACCCGAGAAGAAGAAGAAGAAGAAGAAGAAGAAGAAGAAGAAAGAAGAAAGAAGAAGAAGAAGAAGAAGAAGAAGAAGAAGAAGAAGAAGAAGAAGAAGAAGAAGAAGAAGAAGAAGAAGAAGAAGAAGAAGAAGAAGAAGAAGAAGAAGAAGAAGAAGAAGAAGAAGAAGAAGAAGAAGAAGAAGAAGAAGAAGAAGAAGAAGAAGAAGAAGAAGAAGAAGAAGAAGAAGAAGAAGAAGAAGAAGAAGAAGAAGAAGAAGAAGAAGAAGAAGAAGAAGAAGAAGAAGAAGAAGAAGAAGAAGAAGAAGAAGAAGAAAAAAAAAAAAAAAAAAAAACAGAGGAAGTTATTGAGAAAACGGGAGAGAAGATGAGAGAATGAGAAAGAGGGGAGGGGGAAGAGGGGGGGGGGGGGGGGAGAGGGGGAAGAGATAGGAGGAGAGGGGGTGATGGGGAGACGGAGAGAAGTTGAGACGAGATGAGTCGATGCCGCCGACCCATGCACGGCACGGAAATGGAAGAAGCTTCGTGACATATTTTATGCAGGGGCTCGACGAATAACGACGGAGGGGGCGAACGCGAAGGTACGAGCGAAGACCGATTTATGACTGCTCGTTAAAAAAACAAAAACACGTAAAATAAAAGGAAAGGCAACCAAGAAGAGATAGGGAGGAAAGAATAAATGCACGAGGGGGAGAGATATAGAAAGAAAACAATGGGTGAGAGACTGTTGTTGAATGATAATGGAGTACACGACGTAAAGCCCATGCGCGTTTAGCAGGTCCATGGTTGTACCAAACTTTTGATAAGGTCGAAGAATGAGGATACAATCATTATCATTTTCATAGTTTAATCAAGAGTTTGAATTTAGTTGTTACAGGTGATGACATCAAGGAGGTAGTAGTATAGCCTTTATATAGTACCTCCTTGATAATATTTTCACAGTGTCGTTACGGTAAAACTAATAGATTCCATTCATTTTGTTTAATATTATACTCTGTACTGTTCTTCCAATCACCCCCACCTTGCACGTTCGGTCATAGCGCCATCTGATGGGGGATTCTATAAAAGCACATTTTGCAATTCGCGCCAATATCTTTATAGCGAGTGTTTAAACAAAATGTAGGTCTTCCCTCTAGTCGTATGGCTATACATAATTTATGTAAGAAACAAAACACCGTTTGATGGTGTAAAGAAATAATGTATGTCATAACTTATGACGGTGGTCACAAAGAATATAATTATGACACTATAGTGGACATAAAGTTTAACTTCTATATGACACATTTTGGTTTCTATCTTTCTTTTTCAGTTAGTTCAGTTCAGTTCAGTTTATTTTGCCAAAGCAATAAAATACATACATGGTAAAAAAACAATATACAAAGTATCACACAATTACAATTACTTAACATAGGAAAGCACAAAAAACACAAAATAAATTTACAGAACATGAATAAAAAATGGTTAAAAAACACAAGGAAATTGCTTAGGCTGGTAGCAGCCAGAAAGGAGGTAGTCCTTATATGCGGCTGACCAAAATAGTCTAATATATAAAAACCTTATGATTTAATTTAAGCTATATAAAATAGCAGGTAAAACAAATAAACGAATACATGTACAATATAATAATGAATTTAACAACCATTGAAATCTTAAGATAGCATCAATATTGGTCCATCAAATATTTTTTGTATTTATATTTAAAAGTGATTAAAAGTGAGCAAAGAAAAATGGGATTCCAAACTTCAATTCACGTATTTCACGAGGTATAATACTCCATAAGAAAGGTCCATTATATATAACTGTACGTTTATATGAAGTCTTATGTACAAGAGGCAAGTGATAATTATCTGCATTTCTAGTACTGTAATGGTGTATATTACAATTTAGAATGAACAGCTTTAAAAGTGATTTGGGAAGGATTTGTAAATAGCACTGGAACATACAAATTGCACATTGATAATTATACATATCGATACAATTCAATATTTTCATTTCTTTAAAAAGTGGGTGTGTATGAGCAAGATAAGAAGTATGGCAAATAATACGTATTGCACGTTTTTGTAATAAAATTACTTTCATAACATGAATTTCATATGCATTCCCCCATGCAAGTATTCCATAATACAAAAATGGTAATATCAAACTGTTATAAATCATCTTTAATATACATTTAGTTTTTTCAAAACACAAGTAACGACCATAATGATATGATAAAAACTATATAAAAGAAAGTCTTCACATGAACATATTGTATAACCGCGATATAAATTTATGATTAAATATGATACAGTATGCGGGTAGAAAATCAACACATGAAAGGAACAACGAACCTTGTTCGTCGATAATTTGGTTATATCCCGTGAAAATATAACCTTTATGGACCGATTCGCGTCCTCTATAACCATGATAACAATAGTAATATATCCATCTTCAAATGTTATTACAAAGTCATATGATCATGACACCGTAACAATTATGACCAATCAGAAATAAAAGAAGATATAGAGAGAGGGAGAGAGACAGACAGAGAGAGTGGAGACGGGAGAGGGGGAGAGGGGAGAGGGGAAGAGGGGGGTGTAGAGGGGTGGGGGGGGGGGGGGGTAGAGGGGCAAATCCGGATGCGATGAGATATATATATGCTTGTGACCGGAGAACAATGTGATATACCAGCCATAACTATATATATTACTCATGCACCATTGTTCAGAATAAATCGCGGCTGCACGTTGACTATACATAACTGCGTGTGAAGCAAGTCTTAATGGTGAATATTTCATAGAGAAAACAAAAACCCGGGGAAAATAATTGAGAACGTCGGCTACCTACAAAGTCTTGCACAAGAAATGTCCCCTGAGATTATGTTTCGGGAGCAAAATAGCGGGAAAAATAATTGAGAACATGACTCAAAAAGTTACATATCTATCAGTAAGGGTAAAAAAGCGCTGCCAAGCGCACATAACCGGCGTACCAAGGGTGAACCCACAAGGCAGCGCGAAAAAGGGGCAATATATGTGAAAAATACATTTTGGTATTTGTTTATTTATTTATTTATTTATTGTACAAGTATTGACAAGTGGGGATGCAATGAGGTTGCGAGAATGACCTCTCTGCCGAATTTCCCCCCTTGGGCCTTGCCCCCATTCCCTGCCACCGCCCCTTCTTCTAAAGCGCTTCTGAACATTTTTAGATGGAAACGCGCTATATAAATGCATCATTATTATTATTATTATTATCATTAAGCCACTGAACGCACTCACCCGTCGACGAAAGACGATGCGAATTTAAATCCCCGATCTTAACCCCCTCCATACGAAGATCTTCATGGGAGTACCATTAACTTACAATCAACATGATGACATGCGGGTGCCCATGATTGCGTAACTGTAACAGTGGAAGTAGGACGTCCCAGTATAAACCGCACTGGGAAGTGACAGTCGAGTGGTACTAGAACAGGGCGAAGAAGGGGGGGGGGGGGGGGGGCTGTCTTCATTTTGTTGACGTGCAAATCGACACCCCAGGTGTTTCACAAAGATCCTAAGTTGAACTTATCTCTAACTAAGTTGGACTTAAACATTATGGTAAGCCAATTGTAGCCTTGGAATCATATATATTCAAAAGCAAAAATTTAAGTATTATAGACTTTTCATAACGTTTACATCAATAAACATGAAATCTCCTTCATAATAGACAACATTAATGATTTGAATCAACAATTTATGCCTTTTAAAAGAACTTTTACATTTTTGTCTTCAAAGTAACTAAAGGCTTTCCATAATTGTTAAGTCCAACTTAGCGTTAAGTTCAACTTAGGATCTTCGTGAAACACCCTTTATATCTTCCGCAGTTCGCTTGTTTGTACGTAGTCGTACATAATAATATGTCAGTCTGACTGCCAGTGCCAGAAAGAAGCGGAGCTGACACAATGGAAATGAAAAAATAAATGTATAGTGATAATATTAAAGATTTGCGAGCATATAACCTTGCACGCACGAATAACGTTCCATATAAAAGTATGTACTTCTGATCAAATGGATAATATAAAAAAGCACGCATGTCTGAACGCCAAAAATACGGATTAGACAACCTTCAGGCCATACCGATTGGTTGCAAACGGAATGTCGCTCGATTTGTGAAAAACATAGACTTGGAAGTTGGACTTGCACTCTCTCATTTTCAAATTCAAGTAATATAAAGTCAAAGATGAATGCGTGCTTGAGAGTGGGCGGTTGTGTTTGGAGGGGGAGGGGGGGGGGGGGGGGGATGCGAGAGGGGATAGCTACAGTAACCTCTTGCATGTACATTAAGTTCGTGAGCGATTGGCGTGACCCAACTATCATTACTATAATAAGCAACCTTTTTTGCTAGACACGCGAATAGTGTCTCTACCCCCTCCCCCAACCACTCTCTCACTATCTCCCCATCTCCCTCAATCTCTATCTTTTCTTTCTCCCCCTCTCTCCATCTTCCCCCCATTTCTTTTCTCCTTCTCTCTCAATAATTCACAACTCTTTGTATACTATAATCTTTCTATTTTCCTCCTTGCAAAACGACGTCTGCTGCAGCTCATTGTCCAACAACGAGGCAAAAGTCACGTGCGGGCGGCGCTGGGCACCAGGCGCTCATTATCGACAGCATTTAGGTGCACCATCATGATCATGCGTCGCCCAAAAAACAACGGGGGTATAACCAGGTAGCTAGGTTGGTGGGGGTGACATTGGTTGGTGTTCATTGTACTGCATCTTTTAAGGGGCCGTCACATTTCCAAAACGGAGCCCGCCCTAATTCTCTACGAGCTCAAAAGGGCATTTTCGCCAGGAATACGGCCGGTGTCTGCTCGATAACTACGGGCTCCGCCGCGTTTTTTAGGAGTCGGCCGACGTTTGCAGGGCACCGAAACCTTCTCCCAAATTCAGCGATTTTTGCTCGACTTATTTTGTTTACTGACGGGCGCCTGATTTCTGGTCACCGATGTCCATAGGATTCTCCCGAGCCCCGTCCAATCATGCCAATATGTGACGGGGTAGATTTCAAGCGGAAAAATACGCTCGACTCCCTGGCGGATTTGAAATTTGGCGACTCTTTGGCGATCTATAAATTCGGCCGGGGTCCGTGGCATTTGTGACGCAGGCTTTAATGTGAGACTTTTCAACGAGAGCATTATAATACTTCAATGTTGTTACACGCAGTAATATTCACTATAACCAGCTGAAAATAGTTTTTTTGAATCATTCTTATTGATGGTGTATAATGATAATATTTGGGGGAGACATTGGCTGGTGGGGATATAGCATTTAGGTGCACAGATCATAGATCACGCGTCGCCGAAAACAACGTGGGTATAGCCAGGTAGCAAGGTTGCTTTAGAGGTAAGGGTGACCTATGTCGACATCACAGGTCATAGGTCACGCGTCGCCGAAAACAACGGGGGTAGCAAGCTAGTAAGGTTGCTTCAGAGGTGGGGCGCGCGACCTATGTCAAGAGCAAACAGCACAGGACATAGATCATGAGTCGCCGAAAACAACGACAACGGGGCTAGTCAGGGTCACCATCTAAGATAGGGGTTAGATTGGGGGGGGGGGGGGGGGGGGTGGGCAACCTGCATCAACATCATGCTGCATAGAGTAACTACAACGTAAAGAGTTCAGAAGTATGAATGACGTCATCATATAACTGTTATATTTAGTTGTTTTGTTGTCAGTTTTGTCTGGCGTTAGGTCGTGACGTCCGTTGTTGTCGTCGTCGTCGTCGTCGTCGTAGTTGCTGCTGCTGTTATTATTGTTGGTATTGTTATTATCGTTGTCCTGTTATCATTATGCTGATGTTTCGTTTCCAGGGGCAGGGGAGTGTGGTCGGATTTATTCCCAACGGAGTTAGAAACATTCAGTCCGTGTAACTTGCCTATATCCCCCAAAGTTGCGTTTTTATGATTACATAATTAATTTAATATTCAAAGCGAAAATGGCTGGCATAGAATATATAAATAATGCGTGACAAAAAATCCACGTTCGTACAACAATACAATGTATTATTTGGAATTGTTTACCATAAAGTCACATGAAATTGGGTTTTGGAATGCGACGACGTTGCCCTTTAATCTTGACCCGGCAAACAAGGGTTTTCTCGTGCGTTTTTGGTAAAAGCGTAGTCTGACCACGTAATGTTAAATTTATAACTCGATTGTCCTGGTTATAGATTCTATATTTAGCATGCTCGGCGACGACCACATGCACGATAATAATAACAGGACTAGATGTAGGCTAATCATAATGAGTCGACGAAGAGATAGATTCTACCATGATCATGATTCTACTACGTTACATCCGGATTGAAAGAAAGAAATAATAAAAACAAGGCATGGTGGAACAAGGAACAGAAGGTTTTCTTTTGTTATGTACCTTGAACCTTATAGTATATTCATCGAGAGAAAACAGCATGCGTTTTCTGTCTGTATTGCTTTTTTCATTCGGCACATTCGGTCGGATTTGAGAACAGCAGTAGTGAGCCATCGCTCCATAACATGGCTTCGCTTGGTTTCAAGTGGGGTGTGGGGAGGGAAAGGGGGGGGGGGGGGGGGAGGGGTGGGCAGGGAGGAAACTTACCTGTATTTCATTTCGGATTCGTAAATCAGACGCGCGGTGCCATTCTTGCGAACGCCATGCGCACGGTGCGTAATACACACTGGCCCAGTGTTATGCAGTGCACATAAACTAGCCTAGTTAAGAATGGCGAACCGTTGTATATCATCCCCCACGATTGACAATCTTTAGATATTTTACGTGAAATATGTTTCCAATGATAGTGGCGTAGCAATTAGGGTCAATCCAGCCGGGACAAGTGTGGGTGGGGCGGGGGGGGGGGGGGTGGGGGGGGGGGGGGGGGTTGGGCAACAAGGGGGAAGGGGGCATTTTAACATTGATTTGCATGGTGTTATGCAGTTCTTTTTTTAATTTTTTTTTATATGATGACAGTCATGGTAGTTGGGGCTTTAATTCCCAATATAAGGTGCGACGCAACTGACTGTGCACATCGTATGCCATGCATGCGTTGAACTTGAAGAGTCGAGGTGACATCGATAGACATGTGGCAAAACACAGACGGTGCATGAAAAAACACAACCTTATATCGTGCACCTGGTAATAAATCACACGCAAGACACGTATACCACCTTTTACAATACACGTTACAGGTACATGTCAGAAGAGTAGAGGGAACAAAACACAGCCACAGCCCTGCATATAGTCGTATGAATTTCACGAATTTTACGGTGGTCGTCACATATCACCGGATAGTGTAAACGGATGCCCGGCGGAAAACAAATTTGCGAGATCAAATTATCCCGGTGGTGAAAGTCGCATCCATATAGCTTCATGTACAAAAATGTACAAAACATTCACCGGATACATAGAACCAACCAAGGAGGTACTAGGCTCCCTTGGAACAACGTACATCGCCTGAAAGGAACGCATTCGCCGAACAAGATACGGACATGAAACGCATACGAACGGATTGATAATTTGGGCTCTCCGTCGTACGTCCGTTAACGCTATTCGGTGATATGTGACACGGGCTTTAACCGCGACTCTGAATCGGCTATGTGTATTATGATATGATGTGTTGATGTAGTGAAAAAAGGGAGCAACCGATTCCAGACATAATGCTGTGTGAACCCAATGTACTTTCACCTTGCGTCACATCTATGGTCACATGCACCTCCACCCCCCCCCCCCCCCACCCACCCGAATTATG
>JBAMJV010002192.1:45000-58445 GCA_037951105.1 Echinarachnius parma | reverse complement strand
GACGCCGGGCTAATATCGCGCCGATGTTGGAACTGGTATCAATTTAAGAGATCGGTAAATGGTTGTGAAAGTAATGTCGGGACAATGTTATTAATTGGACATCAATATGATATCTACAATATGATGTCAGGCCGATATCCCGCCGACGTTAGAACATTCAGCAATGAAAGAACTCGGCAAATGGTTATAAAATTGATGTTGCGTTGATGTCAATAGTCCAACATGAATATGACATCTCATGAATGACGTCGGGCCAATATCGCGCCGATGTTGGAACTGATAGCAATTTAGGAGGTCGGTAAATGGTTGTAAACTTGATGTTGTGCCGAGGTCAATGATTAGACATAAATATGACATCTCCATGATGACGCCATAGCGATATCCTGCCGATGTCAGCCTCTGGCAGCTATGAAACAAGTCGGCAAATGGTCATAAAACTGATGTTGCGCCAATGTCAATAGTCCGATATGAATATGACATCTCATAAATGACGACTAATTATGTATGCATGGTGTACGTATCACGAACTCGTGTGGGAGGGATTCAAAGTTTGACAAAAAGTTGACATTATTTTGTCTGTTAATCAGGCACTTTTACCAATACCTATATACTCACTTTCCCCTAATTCTTAGGAAGCACAACGGAATAACCCTGTTAGCCACCTGACATTGTGACAACGTTGGGCCGATGTAAAATTCGTTGTAAGAGGACGTTGGGTCTACATTAAACATGCGACGTAAAAATGTCCGCCAGCCCAAAATCAGCGCGGCGGTTTTTTTTTTTATGCTGACCCAACGTCATTTTGCGATTTCGCCATTTCGGCCCAACATCAATTATTGACAATGGCCCAATGTCAGTTCTAACGTATGCCCAACGTCGATTCCTGACGTTGAGAGAACATCAAGTTCTGACGTTGGCCCGACGTTAAAATGTCCGCTAGCCCAACATCGTAACCACGTCATTTTGTGATATTGGCCTAACGTCAATTTCTGACAATGGCCCAACATCAACTCATGACATTGGCCCAACATAACATTATGATGTGGGCTCGAGGTTAAAATGTCCGCTAGCCAAACATTGTCACAACATCATTCTGTGATGTTAAGCCAATGTCAATTTCCGACAATGGCCCAACACCGAATCCTGACATAGGAGAGATATATACAATTTTGATGTGGGCTCGACGTTAAAATGTCCGCCAGCCCAACATTGGCCCAATGTCATTTTGTGATGTTGGCTTACCATTAATTGTTGGCACTGGCCCAATGTCAGTTACCCAACAAAGGGCCAACATCAAATTCTGACGTTGGCCCGACATTAAAATGTCCGCCACTCCGACATTAACCCAATGTTATTAATTTAACCTCAATATGACATTTCAATTATGACGTCACACCGATATCCTGCCGATGTCAGAATTAGCAGCAATAAAACAAGTCGGCAAATGGTCATCGAATCAATGTTGCACCAATGTCAATACTCCAACATGAATATGACATGTCAAATATGCCGTCGGGCTAATATCGCGCGAATATCGGAACTGGTAGCAATATAGAAGGTAGGAAACAGGTTGTAAAATTTATGTCGGGCCAATATCATTACTCCGATATAAATATGAGACCCCAAATATGATGTCGGTCCGATATTGTGCCGATGTTAGAACTTGTTAGCAATTTAAGAGTTCTGTAAATGGTGTTTAGTTTGATGTCAGCCCGATGTAATTTATTAGACATCTGTACTATGACGGCAAACATATATTCCGTCGAAGACAGAACCTTCAGCAACGGAACAAGTCGGCAAATGGTAAAATTAATGTCCTGTCATTAATCCGTCATAAATATGACAAATGGTCATAAAATTGATGTTGCGCCGATGTCAATAGTCCTACATGAATATGACATCTCATAAATGACGTCGGGCTAATTTCGCGCCGATGTTGGAACTGGTAGCAATTAGAGAGGTCGGTAAATGGTTGTGAAATTGATGTCGGGTTATTAAGGAGACAAAAATATGAAATATCAATTCTGACGTCGAACCGAAATCCTGCCGATGTCAGAATGGGCAACAATGAATCAACTGGGCTTATAGTCATTAAGTTGATGTTGAGCCGATGTCAATAATCCGACATGAATATGACATGTGCAATGTGACGTCGTGCTAATATCGCGCCGATGTCGGAAATGATGGCAATTTACGAGGTCGGTAAATGGTAGTAAAATGTCGGTCCAATGTTATTAATTAGACATCAATGTGACCTCTTTAATATGATGTCAAGCCGATGTAAGAACTTGCAGCAATGACACAACTCGACAAATGTTCATTAAATTGATGTTGTGGCGACGTCAGTGATTAGACATGAATATGACATCTCAATGATGACGCCATAGCGATATCATGCCGATGTCAGAACTGGCAGCATGAAACAAGCCGGCAAAATGGTCGCCAATTCCGACATCGGTACAACATTGACCCAACGTCATATTTGAGCTGTCATATTTATGTATAATAACATAATCCCAACATCAATTTTACAATCTTTGACCAACCTCTTAATTTGCTACCAGTTCTAACATCGGCGCGATATTAGCCCGACGTCATATTTGAGATCTCTTATTCATGTCGGATTAATGACATGGGCACGACATTAATTTAATGACCATTTGCCGACTTGTTCCATTGATAACGGTTTTGACATCGACAGGATAATGGTCTGACGTCATATTTCAGATGTCTAAGTAATTACATCGGCCCGACATAAAATTAAAGGGTACCACCACCCAAAAATAATATTCTTATTATAGAAAGGTACCATCTTTAGTAGTCCATATATGTTTTCAGAAAAAAAAAATATATAATTGGAAAACGCATCACCATTCTCAACCATGCGTTCATGCGGTCTGAATTGCGTAGACTATATGCGTGCAGAGCCAGAGCGCACTGTGCAGAGCGAATGAATCATCCGGGAATCTATTGACGTACACGTGAAAGCATTGGCGCACTCGCAACTGCTTGGCCCGTATGGAACCAGGAAATAGCAGTGGTTCCGTAAGTGGTGGAAATTAATTGCTTTGTTTACGAATTACACAACCCTTTGCAAAATGTTGGGTATCTATTTGATATCACAAAACGGTACCAAAACTTATAATAATGTGTTGTCCTTTGCCTGGTGGTCCCCTTTAACAACCATTTATTATAACGACCTCTTAATTTGCTAGAGCTCTATCATCGGCACACTGTCGAACCGACGCCATATTTTAGATGTCATATTTATGACGGATTAATGGCAGGACATTAATTTTACCATTTGCCGACTTGTTCCGTTGCTGAAGGTTCTGTCTTGGACGGAATATATGTTTGCCGTCCTAGTATAGATGTCTAATAAATTACATCGGGCTGACATCAAACTAAACACCATTTACAGAACTATTAAATTGCTAACAAGTTCTAACATCGGCACAATATCGGACCGACATCAAATATGGGGTCTCATATATTCATGTCGCAGTATTGACATGGGCGCAACATCGATTTGATGACCATTTGCCTACTTGTTTATTGCTGCCAATTCGGACATCGGCAAGATATCGGTGTGACGAAATAATTGAGATATCATATTGAGGTCCAATTGAAAACATTGGCCCGACATCAATTTCACAACCATGTACCGACCTCTTAAATTGCTACCAGATCCAACATCATCACAATATCGGACTGACGTCTTAATAGAGATGTCATATTTATGTAGGAGTAATGACATCCGCCCGACATCTATTTAACAACCTTTCACCGATCTTTAAAATTGCTATAACTTCCGACATCTGTGCGGTATAGGCCCAAAGTTGTATTTGAGTTGTCATATTTATGTTTAATTAATAACATTGACCCAACATAAATGTCACGTTTTACCGACCTCTTAAATTACTACCAGTTCCAACATCGTGGCGATAGAAGGCCGATTTTATATTTGAGATGTCATATTCATGTCGAATTATTGACATCGGCACAACATCCATTTAATGACTATTTAATGATTAGTTACATTGGTGTCATTTATGACATCGGCAGGATATCGATTTGGCGTCATAATTGAGATGTCATATGGATGTCCAAGAAAAAACATTGGTCCGACATCAATGTTACAACCATTTACCGACCTCTTTAATTGCTACCAGTTCCAACATCGGCGCGAAATTATCCCGACGTCATATTGGAGATGACATATTCATGTCAGAATATTGACATCGGCTGAACATCGATTTCATGACTATTTGCCGACTTGTGTCATTGCTGCCAATTCTGACATCCGCGCGATATCGGCTAATTGACGTCATATTTGTGATGTCATATTGATGTCCAATTAATAACATCCCTCCGACACCTCTTAAAATGATATATTCCGACTTCGGTACAACATTGGCCCAACGTCATATTCATGTTGGTTTATTGACATCGGCCCAACATTAATATTACAACACTCTATCGAGCTCTTAAATTGGTATCAGTTTCGGCATTGGTGCGATTTTAGCGCGACGTTTTATTTGAGACGTATTTTTTCGTCAGCTTAATGACATCGGCACGACATTCAACTACAACCATTTTCCGACTTATTTAATTTCCAAAACCTCAAACTTAAATTCGACGTTGGCGAAATGTTGGCGCGACGTCTGTTTGCCGACCACGATCTTGCCGACGACCTGCCGACACCGGTCCGATGTCAGTTAGCTAGCTGGGTACTTATACTATTTTTGTTAACTTGCTTTGAGAATCTATAATGAATTGAATTTCGTTTAATCGATTACAAACATTAGTAATTCAAAAGTAAAGAAAAAAAAAGTATTGCTATCGGGCAATTCATGATCGATTATAAGCGATCGTAAGTGAAATGAAAATTTTCGATTTTTGGAATCATTTATATTAAAAAATATACTTTTGTCATGTCCTTGCTGCTGTATATAATTTATAAAGATATATAAGAATATAAATAACACATGTAAATAGTGTTATGAATATGATTTGAAGGTGGATTATTTCAGATTCAACGCTCTGAAATTACTAACCATTACAAAACATAAATGCTAAGAAGAGGTGTATATATATTATACCGATTGCGACCTGTGTTTGTAGGACGATAGGATGATAGGTTAGGATTAGGCAATAGGTGTAGGAATAAGATATGAATATAATTATGATTTATGAATGTGTGTAAAGGTTAAACAAAGTACATGGAGCAAACGTGGAATCTAAGCATGTCTTCACATTTCTTTTTACATTTTTTATGTTGGTCCTACGATGGCCATTTGACATTGGGCCATTGTCAAATTGTGATCTTGATCCAGCATCAGAAAGTGACGTTGGGCCAATGTTGGGTTAGTGGACATTCAAACGTCGGGCGAACGTCAAAATTTGATGTTGGGCCAACAATAAAAAATAACGTTGGGCTAATGTCGGGCTGGCGGACATTTTAATGTCGGGCCAACGTCAGAATTTGATGTTGGACCAACTTCAGGATTTGATATTGGGCCATTGGCGGAAATTGACGTTGGGCCAACATCACAGAATGATGTCGTGACAATGTTGGGCTAGCGGACATTTTAACCTCGAGCCGACATCATAATGTTATGTTGATCCAATGTCATGAGTTGATGTTGGGCCCTTGTCGAAAATTGACGTTATGCCAATATCACAAAATGACGTAGTGACGATGTTGGTCCCGGCGGACATTTTAACGTCGAGCCCACATCAGAATTTGATATCTGTCCTATGTCTGGATTCGGTGTTGGGCCATTGTCGGAAATTGACGTTGGCTCAACATCACAGAATGATGTCGTGACAATGTTGGGCTAGTGGACATTTTAACCGCGAGCCGACATCATAATGTTATGTTGATCCAATGTCATGAGTTGATGTTGGGCCCTTGTCGAAAATTGACGTTATGCCAATATCACAAAATGACGTAGTGACGATGTTGGTCTGGCGGACATTTTAACGTCGAGCCCACATCAGAATTTGATATCTGTCCTATGTCATGATTCGGTGTTGGGCCATTGTCGGAAATTGACATTTGCCCGACATCACAAAATGATGTTGGGACAATGTTGGGCTGAAGGACATTTTAACGTCGGGCCGACGTCAAAACTTGATGTTCTCTCAACGTCAGGAATCGATGATGGGCCTACGTTAGAACTGACATTGGGCCATTGTCAATAATTGATGTTGGGCCGAAATCGCTAAATGACGTTGGGCCAGTATTAAAAAAAGACACCGAGCTGATGTTGGGCTGGCGGACATTTTAACGTCTCGGTGACGTCGCATGTCGCATGTTGGCCCAACGTCCCCTTACAACGAAAATGACATCGGCCCAACGTTGGCACGACGTCAGGTGGCTAGCTGGGTAGTTAGGCGGCTAAGGGTAACAATTGTGCACTTTTTGAAAGAAGTATGAAAGTCCTACCATATAATCTTCATTATATGTGAATTATTTTCCCTCGTGGAAGTTTGCTTAATTTGACCCCAAGTGACCTTCAGAGGTCATGACCTTGTTACCACCATATTTTACCGATTTGAGGCATCATTCTTAACGCTTCTCCTATATTTCGTTTTAAATATGATTGTAGCAGTTAGCCTCGCATCCGCGGGGTGACAATTATCTAATTTAAAGATGTTGGGGTCATGGGGTTAAAGGTTATGGAGCTCATTATCTATGTACTTATCAATGTCATTGAAGTAAATAAATAGTCCTGTAGACGGATCTATACTTGTGTATTAGACCTGGAGACGTTCTTTAGTCTAACATGTTTTATTGATTCATATTCTAGAAGGTTTAAGAATACATTTTAGCTTTGTTCCCACCTTTTAATGTTAATTAGCTAATTTGCATATTTGTGTATAAAGGTCAGGGGTCATTTTCAATCTCGGAATAGAAAAATATTGATAAAACAAGTATTGTAGGGTATTTTGGGGCAAGGATTCCATTTCTGGTGCTCGTTTGTAAGTGCCAAATGGGAAACATCCCCAAATCCAAGATGGCTGCCTCTAATTTGCATATTTATGAATATTATTGATTTTCAGTGGCTACAGCCCCTTATAAGCAATGATTCCAGATTATTATCTGTCAGTTATGTTCTAAGTATGTATTTAAGATATCAAAGATTAGTTGCCATAAAGGAAACCTCTATTATTTGCATAATTAGGTATTTTATATAATTTGTATATTTCCCCAAATCGAGTATATTGGAACCCGGACAGTAAAAATGACAAGTAATACCACATTTCCAAGGTTTTAGGGGCAACAGATCCATTTTTGATAATTACTTCCCTGTTTAACCGTGGCAACCATCTAAAATCCAAGATGGCTGCTCCCCAAATTACACATGCTATGATACATGACTGTATTATTTCGGTTATATTAGATCGATATTATAATATTTGGACTTTTAATTATTGGAATAAGTAACTAGAATACTTGAATCATGATGTAGTTGTTTGCTTACAGTAAACAAATCATACTGTTATAAAATAAATGCAATTAAAGTGGCAAATAGCATTTTTCCTTCAAAATTACAAAGGCGGCCATCTTGGATTTAAGTGGGTTGCCAAGGTGATACGTCTAACTAAGTATCATGGATGGATTTGTTGCCCCCTTAAACCTTGGAAAAGTGGTATTCCTTGTCAAGTGGTATTCCTTGTCATTTTTACTTCCTTGGGTTCCCAATATACTCGATTTGGGGGGAATTATGCGAAATATTAGGTAAAGAAATACCTAATTATGCCTAATTGTATGCATTGCTAGAGGTTGCCGATGTGGGCAACCAAGCTAACTTATCTTTAACACGCATTTAGAGCATAATTGAGGAAAATCGTCTGTAATTATGATTTATAAGAGGCTGTAGCCACTGATAAAATCATTAATATTCATAAATAGTTGCAAATTAGGGCACGCCATCTTGGATCTAAAGGGTGTTGCCCATAGTGGCACTTCCAAACGAGCACCAGAAATAGAATCCTTGCCCAAAAATACCCTAGAATACTTGTTTGTTATCCATGTTGTACAATACCTAGCAAAAAAAATGACCCCTGACACTATTTCACAAATATGCAAATTAGCTAATTTAGTTTATAATGCTTTAAAAAATAGTTGCCCAATGTTGCCATGGGGTAGCAACAAAGCTAAAATATATTCTGTAACCCTTCTAGAATATGATATCAATAACAAAATGTTGGACTGAAGAACGATAAGGTAAACTTTAGACACATGTGAAGAAAGTGAGGTGGGAGGGGGGGGGGGGGGGTCCCACTCCTATTTTCATTTACCCCAATACAATTACCCCATAAAATAATCATATATATTAAATAATGGACAATATGATTTTCAGGTCACTTTTAACCCGATAAACATATTAAGGAAAAAATAAAGTCATGTTAGATACCCATACAATGGTGTAATAATGCACTTTGCACCCCCCTTTCTTTCAAGACCCTGTCACGCCACTTATGGTCATAATTAGCAAACTTCCACGGGGGGAAATTAAACGTTATGATAATATGATCTATCTGTGAAAAAATTCACACTTCTTTCATTTTGTGCACAATTGTTATGATTCCAGGCCCTTAGCAGCCTAACTATGTATAACATCTAATTGCTTGTATGTTTTGTTATAGAATCGGTGTACGAAGAAGGTGCCCTTGCCAAAAGGTAAAGGCCCAGTCCCATACTGACGATTTTCACGGCGACTCGCAACGATTTACATAGAACGAATCGACTCGATTTAGCCACGGTATTGAGCATGGTAATACCTATTTCATCAGGGGGATGAATGAATAGATCATCCCCCAGTTGAATGGGTATCAATGACATATCTACGCCGCATGGTTTTGGGGAAGAACCGATACGATGTAATACGATGCAACACGACCTAAGCGATTTTCTCGACGAACGTCAAATCGTTGCGATTCGCCGGTGAAAATCGTCAGTATGGGACTGGTACGAGACGGATAGACTTTGGGGCAGAGGGCGAGGGAGTGGGGCGAGGATTCCTATACAGTAATTGTATTGTTTTGGTGTTTAAAGCCCAATACCAGTTTTGGGAAGGTTAGCCCGAAAACATCTATATTGATCAATATTGTTGAAATAAGTATCTAAATAGGGCTTGTGTGGTAAAATCCGAACCTAAGCATAGTTAAATACAGACATATCGGAAGAAATCCAATACCCGCCCGTGAAATTTATAAATCCACCGGCCCGTTCGCACCTGTCCGCGCCGCTAGCGACTGGGCTGGAGATATCGACAAACCGGAGCGACAAGCCCGTATATAGCGAAGACCTCGTGTAACGCACGAGGTTATTTGCACAGTAGCGTATGGCGATTCCGCGTTGGCGATATCAATGTACAGTAGATCAATTTGATAATTATGCAAATTATATCAATTATTAGGCGGTTTCTTGGCAAAATTTGTATCATCCCATATTAGTAAAATTATATTCTTTCACATGGTTGGTAATAAGAGCGTACATTTCATTTTTGGGGGGTGGGGGCGTTTCCACTACTGCCATTCACCTTTAAGCACTAGAGAGATGGAAATTGTTATGATTTTTCAAAATGCAATACAATATTTAAATATAATGATGATGAAAATATTAATGTTTTTTATGAATTGAAATTTAAAAAAAAATGAAAACACACACCATACGTGTATTGAATGGATCATAATGTCAAACGTTTGCTTTCACAGAGTTTATAATGTCCGTATTTAACAATATCATAATTTTATTATTTTAATGCCGAGGTCGAGACCGAGACCATTGGTTGAGAATCATGTAAGCGGGGAGGGGGGCGGGGGTCTCATTGAACATTTTTGAAGCCCGAGGCCGAGTACCTTAACAATTTTCGAGACCGAAACTAGGATCGGTCAAAACATTTCGAGGCCAAGATCAGGACCGGTCAAATTTGTTCGAGAGGCCGAGACCGAGACCATTGGTTGAGAATTGTGTAAGTGGAGGGGGGGGGGGGGGGGGAGACCGAGTGTGGTCTCCAGACCAGCTACAAATGGTAAAGGGGGTGTTCAAAACCCCCCAAAACAGTCATTTTTGGGGGTCTAAGGGGGGGGGGGGTGGGGGTTGAACCTCCCCAACCCCCTCTCGCCCTGGGTACGCCTATATGATGACATGCATGAGAAGACTGGTAAAAGCACAATGTACGTTATAATATTTTGGTCATGAGTAATGGTGAGTAATGAAAAAACAGACGACTAGCACAAACTGTGGCCTTTTAAGGGATAGTTGAGTATTGGTCAAGACTTAACTTTAGTAACCAAACCTGCACCATTACGGTACAAAGTAATAGTTATAATTTCACTATGCTCGAAAAGTATACACAATTACAAACGACTAAGTAAAACCCCTGTTATCATTCAAAAAGAGCCGTTACAACTCAGTGAGGGCGCTATTTAAAAAATCACTTGTTTTAGCCCATTTTTCATACAAAAGTGTGCATTTAATGTTTTGTTAAAATAATGACACAATAGAGATATCATCAACGACTTTTTAAAAACCTATTCAGATTTTTTTCCAAGCATTTTTTAATTTGTTTTCTAAAAAGTTCTAAATATCCCCTGGTGATTGCCGGTGAAGAATCTTTTGAAGTATAATAATACTTATGGATATTTCAGCCGTTTCTGAACCGATTTTGATCAAATAAAGTTTATTCTGTAATTAAAATTGTATGTTCTTTCAGATTTGACAGTCAGTTTTTCATTATCTCACAAAAAAAATATCGGGGGGGCACTTCGGGAAATACCAATACTCAACAGTACCTTTAAAAAGTCGTTATCATTATTTATAAAACAGCTCTGGTGAATTCTGTAACGTGATTGGTTAAATCCTGTCACGTGACTATTCATTAAATTTCCACAAACATGCACGACCGTGCAAAACATGGGTGCAACCCCATGCATTACTCGTTTTAGGGTTGCGCAACTTTTTGCACCGGCTGTGACGTCACAATGCTTGTTTACATAGTTCGATCGAAGACGATCTTGCGAAAGTGATAAAAATATGATGGAAATTGCTTCATTTTGTAAATTATCTGTTCTGTAGTAAATTAAATGTGTGCAATTTCGTAAATTATATGGTATGTTGGTTTGATATTGGAGAAGTCTTGGAATGGGAATGGCAGACAATTCTTTGATAATTCTCACTGTTTAACGAGAAAATTTTCTGATTTTCGGCGACTGTGATAATGTGATTGATCTAGAGTCAAATTCAGTGAAGCGAGTGCCAGAAGTGATGAATTAATTTTGTAAATTCCTTAACAAATTCACACTCTAGAGAGTAGATAGACTGGGTTACTAATTGTGGCGAGTCTGTTTTCAATAATCCAGCAAAATGAAACAATCCGTGGTTGAGCTTAGTTTTATAAAAACTAATAATACAACAGTCTTATTATCGTACATTGTGTAAATGCATGGACTCTCGGCTATGTTAGCTGTGCGCATGCGCACTCGGCGTTGCCTCGTGCACATCGCACAGATAACATAGCCTCGAGTGCAATGAATTTACACAATGCACTCTAGACAGTGTATTATTAGTATAATAACATTATTTTTGTTCATGATGCAGTGTGTACATATCATAATTACAGTCGTTCATCTTGGTATATACCATATACTGTTATAACATTTAGTTGCTTGTATTAATTTTTTAGTTTTGCATAGATTTGGTGTACGAAGAAGTGCCCTTGCCAAAAGGTAAACCAATAACGTTATGGTGCAGGGGGCGAGGAAGTGGGGCGAGGATTTCCCTATAACAGTAATTGTATTGTTTTGGTGTTTAGGCACTAGAGAGATGGAAATTGTATGATTTTTCAAAATGCAATACAATATTTAATATTAATGACTGACGAAATATGAATGGTTTTTTATGAATTGAAATTTTAAAAAAATGAAAACACATACATATGTGTATTGAACGGATCATAATGGTCAAACGTATGCTTTTTCAGAGTATAATGTCTGCATTTAACAATATCATAATGTATTATTTTGTGCCGAGGCCGAGGCCGAGACACGAGACCATTGGTTGAGAATCGTGTAAGCGGGTAGAGGGGAGGGGGGGGGGGTCCATTGAACATGTTTTGAAGCCGGAGGCCGAGTACCTTAACAATTTTCGAGACCGAAACTAGGATCGGTCAAAACATTTCGAGGCCAAGATCAGGACCGGTCAAATTTGTTCGAGGCCGAGACCGAGACCATTGGTTGAAAAATTGTGTAAGCGGGGGGGAGGGGGGGGGGGGGGGAGAGGAGAGACCGAGTGTGGTCTCGAGACCAGCTACAAGTGGTAAAGGGGGGTTCAATACCCCAAAAACAGTCATTTTTGGGGGGTCTAAAGGGGGGGGGGGGGGGGGGTTGAACCCTCCCAACCCCCTCTCCCCAGGGTACGCCTATGATGACATGCATAAGAAGACTGGGTAAAAGCACAATGTACGTTATAATAGTTTTGTAATGAGTAATGTGAGTAATGAAAAAAACAGACGACTTAGCACGAACTGTGGCCTTTAAAAAAGTCGTTTTTATCATTATATAACATTATTTTATTCATGATGCAGTGTGTACATAAACTTATCATAATTACAGTCGTTATCTTGGTATACCATATATAGTACTTGTATAACATTTAAATTGCTTGTATTATTATGTTATAGATTTGGTGTACGAAGAAGTGCGCTTGTCAAAAAGGTAAGACCAATAACGTTTTGGGGGCAGAGGGGCGAGGAAGAGGGGGGGGGGGGGAGGGGGCGAGGATTCCTATACTAGTGATTACAGTGATTATTGTTTTTGGGGGGCTTAAGCACTAAAAGATAGATGGAAATTGTATGTTTTTTTTCAAAATGCAATACAATATTTAATATTAATGATGATGAGATATTGAATGATTTGTTTATGAATTTTTAAAAAAGAATGCGAAACAAACACTTGAAGGAAGACTACAGCGTTCTAGATGGCCTTAATTTTCACAATTCGGCTCTCTATATGTAATTTTTTCCCGAAGAAAAAGAATTTGCGAGTCATTTCTCATGAATATCAATCAATTTTGGGAGGTAATTAGTAAATATCTAATTGTCCTGGGAACGCCCCCTTTTAAATCGCCAAAATGTGACGTCATCTAAAGAACGGACTAATGAACTAAATTCTGTAGATGACGCGTCATGACGTAAGCCAATGAATTGTCAATCACATGTCGATCACGCTGCCGATTCCGGACCCTAAATGTGGGTGGGGGCGTAAACTGGCTGCTAAGTGAGATTTTGGCATCAGAAAACTAGTCTTAAATCACTACTGTGTTTATTTTCATGGATTTTTTTTTTCGGCAGACCTAGTTTACAAGTAATCAACTATGGTAATAAAATGTCAGAGTACGTTGTATTCTGTAGGTCCTTTTAACGTGTATTTAA
>JBAMJV010002192.1:0-40000 GCA_037951105.1 Echinarachnius parma | reverse complement strand
CGACTAAAAGTAAAAAGCCTGCAGCTTCCATTCAAAAAGCCTAAAAACTCATTGGTTCCAATTATTTTCGATACAAAAAATTGTGCATGTGATGTTTTGTTAAAATAATGATTACATAGAGAGATCATCAACAACTATTTTAACACATGTTTTGTAAATTTGTTTAATATGTAAAGTGTAAGCATTTTTTGTTCAACGGCGGTTTCAAAATTATTGTGTGGCCCCATAATAACTACATATGGTTAGATATATACATTTTAGCCGTCTCTGAACCGATTTTGATCAAATAAAGTTTATTCTGTCATTAAAATTGTATGCTCTCTCAAATTTGACACTCAGTTTTTCATTACTTAAAACAAAAACTATTTCGTGCAGCGCCCTCTGTACCAAAACTGAACTATCCCTTAATATTGAGGACGTTCGCCCCCTGGCCCTGATCCAACTTCCAGCAAGTATGGTGTCGGTAGATTACAAATTGTCGCAAATCAGTTATAATAATAATACACTGTTGGTCATAAAGTTGGAATACTTTTTTAAAGATTAATTTTCATTCTTTTTCCTGTTTTTTGCGCCCAATGAATAATTTTAGACTAAATAATAATGATTATATAATGTGTCCAAACTACCCAAGTACAATAAATGGTTGCATACATTTTTCTTAATTAATTTAGCCTTTTGTTATGAGCTTTGAAAGGCAGGACCTTTGAAGATTGGCCCCTTTCCCTTCCCAATGCGTATGTCCAACAAGTCATCGTTATGGGTAATTTCCTCAGAGTTGGCTGTAACATTTTCAACCAAAATTGGCACAGAGGCTCTCTAGGCCATATTCCGTCCAACGTCATTGGCTACACGCCAAACGATGCGTGTGCTCCACCAGGAAGGAGTGTCAACACGCAATGTCCACTATTTCGTTGGAACATCGCAGGTTACGGTCTGTAAAATCGACGAACCGATGTTCCAACGAAATAGTGGACATTGCTTGTTGACACTCTTTCCTGGTGGAGCACAAGCATCGTTTGGCGTGTAGCCAATGACGTTGGACGGAGTATGGCCTAGAGAGCCTCTGTGCCAATTTTTGTTGAACATTTTACAGTCATCTCTGAGAAATTACCCATAACGATGACTTGTTGGACATACGCTTTGGGGAGGGAAAGGGGCCAATCATCAAAGGTCCTGCCTTTCAAAGCTCAAACCAATAGGCTAAATTAATTAATGCAAATGTATGCAACCATTTACTGTACATTAGTTTGGACACATTGTACAATCATTATTATTTAGTCTAAAATGATTCATTAGGCGCAACAAACAGGAAAAAGAATAAAAATGTATCTTTTAAAAAAATATTCCAACTTTATGACCAACAGTGTAGTATACCCGATTTATATAGCGCCTAATATGATTGATAATCATCTCTAAGCGCTTTACAATGATATTATTACCCCAGTCATAGAATACAATGCAAACCAGCACACATTGTGTGCACCATCTCCACTCCCTGGGGAGCATTCCTTCCAAGCGGCTCAAGGGCAATGAAAAGATCGTACACATAAAGGCTTTCAGCTCCTACCAGGTCCCATTAATATACCTGGGTAGAGAACAGCAATGTGGATTAATTGTCTTACTGAAGGACAACGCGATGGGCCTACTCCGGGTTCGAACTCGGGATCTCCCGACATCATGAGCGACAGTCGATAAAAGAGCAATTCAATCCTGGCAAATGTATACTTTTACTATAAATGACAAGATTTGAAGAATAAACAGTAAAAGATTAAAGAAAATTGCTCAAGGAACTATTTGGTTTAATCAACCTACAAAATAACGGAATTAAAGATTTCCGTTTATAGACCGAATGACCGGAAGTACGATATGTATTTAAAATTTATCACCCTCTCTCTCATTGGATGACGCCTGTTCCGACCTACATGTCATTTGCTTTGAACATGAAATGTACTTTCCAATTTCTTTTAAAATAAACCTTTAGAAGTTACAATCATTTAGTTTGTTAATCATACTGTTATATATTTCTTTATTTAGCCATGTAATGTAAGAACAACAATCCACCAGCGAATACAAACCGTTATGTGTTATTATTTTGTGTATGAAAAATGTGAAAGTCATGGCTATTGGGTACATTACGGACAAACGGTCATGACATTTGTATTCATTCACCATTTTTGCTCGTATCTGTACCAGTTACTCATCCCATTCATCTCCATATCCCGAAAACGTACTTATAATAGCGTGTCCCTCACCCTTTAAATGTAGTCACTCGCAAAGGTTGACAATATTAGGGAAATGTCTTATTTAATGAGTTTAAGTATTATTGTTCTATTCATTATTACAGACACAACAAATGACTCTAATGAAAATATCTTGCGGATACACTGCCCGGTCTTCATTTATCATTAGTGAGTAATGCAGATATCATCCGATATTTCCCTTGCAACAATAATAATAAGTTTGATTGTGTCATGGCACCAATCATTATTCAGAAGGTATCACTTGAAATAAAAAGTCTGATATTTTCACATTTTGAGCAAAACATTACCAATCCGTGCTCTATATACACTGGGTTCATGCATTTAAACATAACGGAAACGAAAAACTCATGGGTACATCTTTAAAGTGTATCTGTAGTATACTTTTGTTTGAGAGGGTGCTTCCAGAAATAATTTATATATGCTAATGGATAACTAAGTAACTTTGAAAGAGCAAATTAATTTGAAGAAAGAAAAACAATTGTTCGATCAAAATCAGTTAATTAATGTAATCGATAATTCAGGATTTTGTTTATGCTCACACAATTAAGAAAATATTCATATTCATATTAAGAATCACATTTACATTTTTTGATCAAAGATGGTTTAACTTGTAGGTATGTGAAGGGCGCCCTCTCGTGTTAACGGCTACATTTGAAATAAATACAGCTCTGTTTGTTAGCTGTTCACGTGTCTTTCTGCCATTGAAGCATGGTTTAATTATCAACTGTTATTTTTAATATGATTGTTTATTGATAACGTATTAGTTTTACTTAATCAAATTCAGTTAGTCCAAAACTGCTCCATCCCTTTACCTACAGGAATTACGAAATATATGTTGAAACATGATTAAACCAAATATTCGTTTTGGGAAAATTACCGAAAATAACTTTATTGGCCAAACTTTAATTGATTAGTATTGTTGAAATAGTATAACAAAGGGCTTGTGTGGAAACAAAGTCCGAACCTTAGTATCGTTAAATTAAGAAATATAATTTGAAATGTTTATTCATGCCACTGACATTGGGCATAAATTCACCACCAGTTTGGACCGTTACGGCGGTGTAGCTATACGCTCACTCGCGAACGGAGCGCTCGTGGTTGAAGATTTACCATAGGCATTGCAACCGCGAGCATGCGGTTTAATTCTGTCAGCGGCTGATACTTTTAATTTCGAACATTTTATTGCTCAAATATTCAATTTCAACACAGTTTGTGTCCAAATTTTTACATTAACAGATAAGTTGTGATATATTCTTTCACATAGTTGATGAAAAAAACGTATTTTTAATTTTGTGTGGGTGGGGCGTTTCCCAGTACTGTCATTTGGCCTTAATGTGAACGTTGACTATTAATTAATTGTGATTTTTGCTCTTCCGTATCATCATTCAACAGCCAGAGAGTCACCGTCGCACTTGCAGGGAAATTCATCTCAGCTATATGCAATGAATGGAAAAGCATGATTGGTAAGCATTTCAAGTAGTGCTGAATCAAATCGTTGACTTAACTGTTACACGTTTAAAAAACGTGTATTAAAACAAAATCGGATTTTGTATTTGTGTTTGTTTTGCAGCCTAAAGTAATGGTCTGGAAACGGCAACAAAGTTAACGTTCAAATATTTAAATATTAAACATATGTTACAAATATGAACTATATCAAACATAATATAATACAAAAGGTAAGTGAAGAGTGCACCACTGTACCTGCACCGGGCAAAACAAATTATTATTTTTGTTTAATTTTGTTTTGTTTTGTGTCTTTAATTTTCATTTTCAAAGTATTATCAACAGATTAATGGTGTCGAGTTCCTATTTTATAAATTGTATGATATTTTACAAATGTAAATATGTATTAACTTAGTTATAGTATTTCAGGCTTCAACATTAAAGGTGCACCTGTAAAGTGTCTAACTCCAACAAAATTAATTTGAGCCTCCACATTTCTCTTCTGCCGTGTTGTTTGGCATATGGTAAGAGAATAATAAAATAGGGTTATATTTTTCAAATGCCCCTTTAGTATGACGATATCTATCATTGATAATCATTCAGCTCAAGAGCGTTAATGAACGGTCATAAACCTCATAAACGTCATACAGTAATTCGTTGTAAAAGCTGACGCAAATTTTCGCTTTTTTAACCCTGGAAAGCAGTGTTTGTTTTCAATGAAACTTTCACACATCATTCGGATATATCTTACAATGATTTTGGTATAGGATTGAAATCTCAAATGTCATTTTGGGCATTATCTGACACTTTACAGGTGCACCTTTAACCCTGTTGTCGTTCCCCGATCATTACTATAAAGTGTAAACAAACGTATCTTTTAAACGTGAATACAAATAATAAAAAAAAACAATTTTAAAAAAGCTTTTAGTTTTCTTCAGTCAGATGGCCGATTGGACAATAACCACTGTGTGATACACACTCATTGAGTTGTGTTCAGCTTCTGAATTTTATACTGAAGGTTCTTTTTGGACCAAATTTTGAAATCTGCTTTTGGATATATTGATTAATTGTATGAAATTGAAAGTGAATTACGCAACACGATCACACCCAACATAAATGTACACTTTGGAGCTATATTTTGTTTCAATATGGATAGAATCTATAGAATACTTTTGTGATTATTCACAATCAAAAGTGCAAAGAGATTATATTTAACATCCAGTATTAGTTTGATGTTTGCTTGGCAATTGGCTTAAACACGTATGTTTAGTTTTTAAAAAATAAAAAGAAAGATGGATTCGGATTTAAGGAATGCGTTACTATGCGTATGTACCTTTAGGGTCAATTGTGTCATCGAAATTGTCGCTCTTACAAGTATAATATATATTTGGTTTAAAGAGCGCATCACAATATAATGTATTTGTGAGGTAATGGATTTCTAAGTAAACTATTTGAAAGGGCACATACTTTTGAAGACAAAATACATTTTGTTTGACCTAATTTGGTTTAGAATTAGCTGATATAGCCATAAATATCCGATTTGAAAAACTGTTGGTTCCAACATTTATTCGATACTAAAATAATTATTTAAAGCCTAAACATTGTTGTAAAAATATCAAAGTGGCCTTTTTTTATTTGGTTGATGATCCCTCTATTGAATCATTATGTTTACCAAACATCAAATTTACATATTTTAATAAGAAATGGTTGAAACTTTTAGATGTCTAGAAGGCGCACTAATTTGATAACGGCTGCGTTTTGAATGAATATTAGCCATTTACATGTTTTCTACTATTTTAGCATCGTAAAATTATAACTAAATTTATTAGTTTTAATGATACAAGTTTAAGTTACTAAAATTAGGTTTGAAAGTTTACTTCTTTATTGTTACCAACACGAGTACATGTTACCTATGAAGATGTCAAGCACTGAGCACCACCATTTCGAATTTGTATCAATTATCGCATGATATCTACAATTCATATATATTTTGTACTCGTGTGATGTGGTGACACATCATCACCGAAGTTGAGAGTGCTGAAAAGTGTATTCGTAGGGAATGATTGATTGACAATAAAACCAAAGCAAAATGATGTATCGTAGGCTATGATAGTTTAGGAATCTCTGAATGTTAGAGAGCACAATCTGGCGAGAAACAAGCAAACTATATGGCTCTTTGAATAAGTCAATGTATTAATATGGGGGACTAAAATTGGCAACGCGTTCTGAAAAGATTTGGACTACTACTCCCCATATGTTTTGTATACAAATTTTCAAATTTGTTCAGATTTCTTCCGACTTCCATTAACAAAAACCCACGCTATTTTGTGTATAAATGTATTCTACAGAACATTATGTTGAACTCAAATCAAGGTTTAACATATATTTTGAAAAAATCAACACATTAAAATTTCTTGTACAAAACATATGGGGAGTTGTCAACACAACAACCTTGCCAGAGTGTGTTGCCAATTTTTAGTCAATCATAAAAATCAATGACTATTTCCGAAGAGCCATAGTTTTCTTATTCTTGACTTATTGTGCTCAAAGTTCCAGAGACTATTCATCATAATTATTTAGTGTCCTATAATAGTGCAATCGATGAAATATCCGAGTTTGTATTGTCCTTTAAATCTTACCATGTACAGGGCTAAAATCAAATCGTACATATTTCCAGGAACTCATGTAATAAGTCAAACATATGCAACATATTTTCGTGTTTGAATAAGGCAATTCGTATTACGACTTTATATTTCAATTATGAACGCCCCCCCCCCCCCCTCGCCACACAAATAATAATGATAATAATAAATATTATAATAAATAAATAAATAAATGATAAATACATAATAATACTAATACAATAATAATAATACTAATTATGATAATAATAATAATAATAATAATAATAATAATAATATTAATACAAATAATAATAATAATAAAATCATAATAATAATAATAAACGTCAAGAAATCTTTCTCTAAAGGTTGTAACAAATAGCATATTTTATGTGTTCCCCGTTCCCGAATAAAGAAATGGGCTGTTTTCGCAAATGTTACGGAAGGGCTGAGTATGGGGAAGCAGTCAGCTGTGACCGTACCCGTACTCTGGCTACGTCGCGAACTATTTGCAGTTTCGCAGTGAAGAATACGGGGAACGTCTCCTTGCTCGAGTGAACAAGCGCGCTGATTGGCTGACCCATTGAAGTACTATACTAATGGGCTGACCACGCCGCTCCGTACTCGCTCTACACCCAACGCTAAATAAGCCGACAACCGTAGTAGATTTCCACGGTACGGGGGTATTTTCGGACTTAGTGCGACCACCCGCTGAGTTTAGCGTACAAGAATCCATCCGTAGCATTTGCGAAAAGCCTCTAATGTCAATGTGATGGTGTCAAATTATACATTGCGCGAAAGGGCTCACTGGGGCACCTATTATGATGAAAGCAAAAAATGAACTTGAAAGACATGAAGAACAAAAAGATCATACGTCTGAACATGCTGTGTATACTTTTCGTTGACCGTATTCATTACATGTACATACATTTTAACTTTGGTTATATTGCATGTATACATGATCGGCAGGAAGAAGATTAGAAATCATGATAGCAGTCACAAGCCCAAGGCACGGTGAAGTAGAAGAGGACTTCGAGCAGATTCGAGCAGAACTGAGTGAACTGACGACGGTACCTGGGGAAAACATCTGTTATTTTGATAATTACACAAACCAATGGGACGGCCATGAGCACGATGATGAAAAGAGCAGAAAATACCTAGACTTTCTTTGGGAGTGTTTGAAGAAGGGAGAGTCAAATTTTGATATCCAAAGGAAAGTCATTCAGGTATGTTTGTGCTAGTCTTTTGACAAATCTTCGCATGGGCGTAGGGGAAGGGTTTTTTTCTCGGGGGGGGGGGGGGGGTGAGGTATTATGCCCGACTTTTCACCTGCCAAGCCACACAAAAAATAAAAAATAAAAAAAGGTCCTCGTCATTATTTATATGCCCCAAAAATAAAAAAAAGTTGTTGATGGCTTAGTCCGAAAATAACACAATTTCGCCCGAATATGAGACGGTTTTTGCCCGAATGTAACATGGTTTGCCTGAATATGCCATGGTTTTGCTGTAAAATGGCATGGATTTGCCTGCTTTTGTAGGTGCTTTTTGCCCGAATATGGCAGTTTTTAAAACTCTAGGGGGGCTGCAGCCACCACCTAGCCCCCCCCCCCCGCCTCCTCCTACGCCTATGAATCCTCGCGTCTGGATGACTTTTACGACTGGTAAGCGCGACTATCACACGAGCAGCAGCTGCTCAGATGAATAGAGGTGCTGATATTCGTTGTCCTTGGCTTTGCCAAAAGAAAAGTTCATTGTTAAGAATCGAGGTGATTATGGAAGTTGTCTAAACATTAATGCTGTTCACTTTTGGTTGTTTCATTTAGAGGTGATTATGAAAGTTGTCCAAAAATTAATGCTGATCACTTTTGGATGTTTTATTTACTTAGACGGGACTTCGAGCTTAGCGGATTAACCTTATGCTAACTGGGGGGGGGGGGTCAATTTGACCCCCCCCCCCCCCTCAACTTCTTGCGCAACTTTTGAGACCAAATTTGCGACGACTGGGTTCTCTGTTCTAAAGTCACATGACCTTTTGTAAGTGAGCGTCGGCCCGAAAATCGCAACATTTTGTGATTTGTGTACAAATCCTATGGAAATTGGTTTTTCCTATAATAGACAAATCCTTCATTATTTTTCATTCTAATCACTGCAATCAATCATTTAATTTTGGGCTAAAAATACTTGGATAATGTTCAATAATTTATTCCATTGAAAAAAAACAATAAAAAACATAAGTCGAAAAAAAAAAAGAAATACATAAGAAATTCCCAAAAACAAAGAAATACATAAAGAAAATTTTGGATATCGCAATTTTTAATTTTGAAAACATGTTAATTAAGTCATAAAGTATATTTATGCACAAAATTTGCATATTCTGAGCAACATTTAGTGAATTACAGACAAAAAGAGAATTTCTGCATAAATTAGCGTACTTCGGTAATTAATATGCGCATAATTTGCATATTTAACATTAGATCGTTTAAACGAAAACATGAACGCGTCGCTAATACTTCAATGTACCTCCATGCAAAATTTCGCGTGAATCGGACAATTGGTCTTCGAGACCCCCCCCCCCCCCCCCCCCCCCCCCCCCCCAGCTAAAAAACCTGGTCTGAAATAGCCCAGTTAGAATAGGGTTAAGGGTGGTATTCTAAAAAGTCAACATTTCTTCCTAAGTCATGATTTTGTCCCAAGTGGTATTCCAATATTCTTCCTAAATATCTTCCTAAGTCACTTCCTAACTTCTTAGGCAAGAAGTTAGGAAAATATGCAAATTTATGCAAATTAGCGACTTAGGAGGGAAGTGGTATTCTAAAATGCATTAAGGAAGGAATTTCTAGGAAAGTTTTTAGGAAAAGCCTGACCCCCTTTCCCTATCTCCCATTTGTTGTGTACAAAACATAGCAGTGACCTACAATATCAGTGGCCATTACATAAGCGCAAATAAATAACTTTCATGGCCCAGATCAAAGACAATACGTCGTGTGGCCGGCAGAAGGGCGCTAGCAGGGAATTTCGCCCCCGTTTTCACATTTCATTTTTTTCATGAATCGATAGATTTTGAAAAGACCTATCTTTAAAAAAAAAATCCCTTTGGAAAAAAAATATTTGTTGAGTTATAGTCAATTGCAAGGCGCCGGCGGACTTCATTCCCGGGGAAAAGGGCGCTAGCAGGCGCTTGCGCATGCGCACATTGCCTACGCCCTTTTACCAGCAGCCGACGTCCATACTCCGATCCAGCAGAAGGGCGCTAGCATTAGGTAAGAGTGAAATTATCAATAAATAACAAATTAAACAAATATGAGAAGAATTTGCATGAGTAATCAACATTTCTAAACGTAACAATCCTTTAAAACCCACATTTCCATTACGATCACACATAATGTGCCACATAGGCCTATGTATTAGAGGACAATGAAGAACGCTCGCTTAACACGCGAGCCTATTTATATACTACTTCTATGGGAAGAAGCCCTTCTGTGACAGCGCGCATCACGCTTGTTCGCTCCCTGCAGAAGGGCGCTAGGCGCATACGGCCCTTCTGCCGGAAGACGTTCGCCCACAGACGGTCCAAGCAGAAAGGCTCTAGCATTAAAACGCTTGTAAATTGAACAGTATTTCGAAATCTATTTCCAAACTTGGAATTATAACAAATCTCTATATTTGCTACATAATAACCAACTTTTAGTTATAAGCACAAATCAGTTCAGTTTTTGTAGACATTCAAACCTTTAAAACTCGGAAACGTGTTTTTTTTCGCGCGCGCACCGGCTTGCGCCCTTATGCAGGGCATGCGACGATACAGCAAGCGCATTTGCACAGCTTTTATGCAAAAGTGTCTTTAATGATAGTTACTATGGCTTCCCTCTCCTTTCTGATTGGATGCTTGTAAATGAAACAACATCAGTTATTGGCTCACAGCTGCCTTGTGGGCGTGGCCAAAAGCTTACTAATTTGCATTAAGATCTTCCTTAGTCAACATATTGGAATACCAACTTTGCACTTCCTAAGCACTTCCTAACTTCCTGACTTAGGCAAGAACTTAGAAAGATATTTAGGACAAATATTAGTCACGACTTCAGAATACGAAAAAGTTAGTCACGACCTCGTGACTAAAGTTAGACAGGACTTAGACTGGACTTTAGACAACTGTATTAGTTTAACAGGAATAAATCACGACTTCAGAATACCGGCCATAATATTCGCTACAAATATTTGCTAGACCATTGGGATATTAGTACAACACAAACAATTGCAAGAGCAAGGTCATGTCCATATGTGTTGTATTGTTTTGATAATGTGTTATTTATTTCATTGTTTTTCAACTTATGGTTTGTATTGTTTTTGTTGTTTTATTTGACTTCTAACTATAATTCAACTATTTTGAGCCAAAAAAATAACACCTAAATTGAAAACAAAACCAATTCACCAAAATTTTATCTGTTTTTAGGAAATATTATATTTCTACATGTATATGTATTGTAAACAAAACAACTGCTCATATTTTCATAACAAAGATTTCTTTTAGATTTCGATTGCGAATTGTTTCACGAATTAATATAACAAAAATCAAATCGATTAATAATATTTAAAGTGTTAGTATCTATAAAATACATGTCCTATAAGATTATTTATATTCCTTCTCGATTTGGTATATTCATGTTGTACTTTCAGTGCTATCATTCGAAAATATTCCATTAAAGGGATCTATAGCAACTTGGTTCACATGTGCAAAATCTGGCAATTGCATATTTCTTTGATCTGATATGTCGATTTTTAGTACTTTAGTCCATCTTTAGAACTTGTACACAATTATATTTATCCACTGGATAATCATAAATATGAATACTTTGAATCACACATATCTTTATAACGGATTAGACATTGTAAAACGAAAGATGTTACAAGCTTATATTGGTAATACGAATGCAATGAAAATACAGGGCAATTGATGTATACTTACCATCTTAACAATTTCGCCTGGAGTGACCCTTTTTCAAGCTTCGCGGGCATTCCCGTATTTCCGTATCGTAATAAAATAATTGCGCCAATTCCTTCTAATAATGCAAACTTTTTGGGGCGCAGCTGGGTTTATCTTCACACAGCGAGAGAAAAAAGTGCATGTATACATGTAGTATTAAACACACATAGTTATAAACGTTATATTACAACATTGTGCAAATATAATATAAACAACAGAACTGATATGAATACATAATATAGAGAAAATATTAATTTCCCAAATTACCGTCTAAATGGTTCTAGGATTGGTGGGGTAACTCATTCCAGAGTGAAGGACCCTCATGACTTGTGCAAAGCTCTTTTTGTTTACATTTACTGAAACTTTCATATCACACTATTTGACTTCCATATAATTGTTGGCCACTGCGTAACTGAGCCAACTACCATTCCAATAATAATGTTCATCTATTCTCTTTCCTTATATTACTCTTTCCTATAGGAGGAATCGAAAGACCAAGCGGTGAGTCATTATAATTTTAATTTTAAAGCGTCTGTGTTGCTGAATTAGAGGTCGATCTAGGAGCAGTGGCATAGCTAGGATTTGTTTTCATTTGGGGGGGTGGAGAGGCTTGCATTTTAATTAGTGGCACATGACACATGTTTTTAGCTGACAAACACAAAACAATGGGGGGAAAGTCTTCACCCATTAAAAGGGTAGTAGAGTTTTGGTAAGGCTGAGCTTTAGTAACCAAAACCTGCACAATAACATAACGAACTAATAGTTTTAACTCCACCATGCTCGAAAGGTATAGAAAAAAAAAACGACTAAGTAAAAAGCCTGTTATCATTCAAAAAGAGCCATTACAACACAAGAGGGCGCTCTATAAAAAGGCATTAAAATTTCCATGTGATGTTTTGTTGAATTAATTATTAAATAAAGAGATCATCAACAACTATTTAAAAACCTCTTTTTAACAATTTGTACAAAATCTTCGAATAAATCTGGGGCCCATATTTATTCCGTCGGATATATTTATTAAAGATTTTCTTCATTGATTATACATTGAGTCGAACTTGGTATGATTGTGAAGGTTATCTTGTACTTTACAAGCATCAAGAAATTCAGATTTTTTGAATTTTGTAATATATTTTTTTATCGAAATTGAAAATGAGAAAAATTCACACTCCAAACCAGGCCCAAATTCACTCCGATCTCGCCGCTTAGGTCGATGACGTATGGCGAGGAAGTGAAATCTCTGCTAAATCGATTGCGCATGCGCGATCGCCGCTGTATACATCAGTTTGCGTGCAGTATTTTGTTTACAACAACCATCGCTCGCTCGTTTTGCAACATCGGAAATGAAGAAGAAAAAAATCTAGAAAATTGCCCAATGTTAGTGTAAAAGTACATATTTTACCGTATGAGTGGTTATTTTCGCAAAATTATAGATTTGTTTGACAAATTGAGAGACGCAAATTGAACGTGCCTCGAAAAAACAAAATGCCCGTCAGTTGAATGATACGGAACACGCACTAGAGTTTCAGCGGCCCCGACCCGCGAGACAGCTTGTGCTCTAGCTAGCTACCTAGTAGCTAGCTGCCGCGCCAACTGCTATGACTGCCTTGTAAGTAATTGCACTTTTAAAAAGTTCCGAAAAGGAACGAAATGCAAGATTATTACGATCACACCTATTCTCTTATTTTACTTACATGTTTGTAAGGCTTTTGAAACAAATACGAGAACAATTACCTGCAAAAACAGCAAAATAATACGCTGATAATCTCGGTCCTAACTCGCTAACGCGAGCTGAATTGAAGCGAGCTACATACACCCGCTATAGCTATATTGCTGCATGCATTGTCCACCGTATGCACACGGCCGGTCGAGGCTCTGCACGTAGCATGCATGCCGCCAGCGTTGCACGTCGCACCGCACAGAGTATGATTCAACTCGCAGACTAGGTGATTCATTTACCTATTTTTTTACTTTATCATACACATTAATGAATAAAAGAATAACTTTACAACAAATATAAATTGTTGTTTCATTAGTTCAAAAAGTTTAAACCACCATAGTTGTATAGAAAATATTTTAAACAACCACGGAATACTCGGTATAAAGGGGTATAATTCCGGCATATTATGTGGTAGATACCGAAGCTTCCTATTGGAAGCTTCCTTTAGTTACGTCAGTACAACACACACATCTACTGACTCCGCTCGTCTCTGGAATGGGGGTTTTGAGGCAGTGTTTGATATTTTCATTTTTTTTTGTTTTTTTGGGGGGATGTGCGAGTACTTGGAAAGTAATATTTTCATATTCTGTATGATTTCAACTTTCTGTAAAGATATAATTTGGCTAATATTGGTTTTTCTTTGAAGAAAAACTTTAATATTTCAGCCGTTTCTGAACCGATTTTGATCAAATAAAGTTTATTCTGCCATAAAAATTGTATGCTCTTTCGAATTTGACACTCAGTTTTTCATTATCTCACACAAATATTATTTCGTGCAGCGCCCTCTTTACTAAAACTGAACTACCCCTTTAAGGTTATCTAAATAACCTTCCAAATGACAAGACTGTTTTGCCCAAAATGAGTAGTGTTACCGTTACAAAACGACATCCTTTTGTCCATTTTGTTATATCTGCTAGCATATAATTGATGGGGACTACGCCCCTGTCTTGGAGGTGCCATGTATACATGTTCTACACATGATGTGCGCTCTGTAGCTGACACACTGATGGGGACTACCACTTTTTACGATAGCAGCTTTTTTAAATAAAACAATTGCTAATGTGAAGTATGACGCAAAACGAAAATCGAAATAAAATATAATGTATGAAATTGTATTACAATATGCTTCCAAAAGAAGTTTAACTGGTATTTGCGCTTGTATTAAATTTCACTTTTGTACAGCAATTCAACTTATTATTTGCATTAATTTACAAACATACACTATATCAACTTTGGAATGAAAATATAGGTTTTCCCTGTCAAATTCGTAAAAACAGCAGCCAAACTGACGATCCGATCATTCAAATTAGAGCTAGTTTTCTTCAAGTGCTGTTCGCTATATTCGATTCACTTTGAGAGCATTCGAATTCGTTAATAGGCATTTGATTTTGTACTTCGGTTTATTCAAATTAGTGTTCTTATCGTTCAAATTAACACTGCGCGATCGTCATTCAATTTCGCGCAGATAATCTAGAGCAAGAAATTTGTATCTCAATCAATATTCAAATTCGTTTATAGGCACCCGATTTCGCACATTTAGCCTTCAAATTAGTTTGGCATATAACTATTCCTTTTTAAACTCATTTTTGCATTTGTTCTCATTTTGTATTTATCCATAATGAAGTTTCACATACTACTGTTCTAATTCTAAAGCATATATTCCCCATAAGCATAATAAATGCATATTATGCATATAAATCACAGTGATTTTCATAAGGAATATAATTTCATTCATTTCAACAATTTGATTTTGTTTATGTTTATATATCTAACCTTCATTCAATGTATACATCTATTTCATTAGTATTCATCTTGTTGATATTTCTTTGTTTTGTTTCAATAATTTAATTCAAACATCCCGCCCTCTATACATGTTCTTTTTTCTCATTTACATGATTAGTGTACACCATGACGAATTACAATGCACGCTTTTTACAATCGCTCGCCAATTGACGAATTTGAATGCCCGAATGCCCACGACAACATTTTCCGCTCTAGATTGGATGCTGTTTGAGCGATTTTTTAAATTGGATGCTCGTTTTTAATATTAGTTTGGCCGGAATTTCCGATCGCGTGCTTTAAAAGTTAAATTGAATGACCATTTTAGTTAATCAAATGATGATCCCAATCGTCAGTCAATTTCGTGCTAATTTGAATGACCGAATCGTCAGTTTGGCTGCTGTTTTTACGAATTTGACCGGGAAAACCTAGTAAAATGTCGGGGAAACGTGACATGTATAATTGTGATTGTATCTCTACCAACGAAGTGGTACTTAATGCTATCCACGTTGGCCTAAATACTGTCAGCAATACCGTAAAAGTTTGACTAGAGGCGCTACTGGTTTAGAGGAGTATCAATAGCGCCAGCAAACATCCAAAACGATCCAGTATAATGAATATGTATCTAGCCTTTTGTCAACGATCTTCGAGCCGGTCTAAATGAATATGGGTGATTCCATAAATAAGGAACCCAGTTTGTGACATGTGTATTTTGACCCTAAAATCAGTAAATCAACTTTAAGTTGAACATTACTTTCTGAAAATTGCATATTGACTAAGTTTCATATAATTGGTGAAAAAATAAATAGTCTGAACTAAAATTACAGCGGGTTACCTCCAAATAGAGTGGTTTACGGGGAAAAAATTCGGTTCCTCGTGTAAGTGGGACACCAAAATGCAAAATCTTACATTTGGGCATCCTAAAACATGTTTTTTGCTCATTTTATGTTCTTTTCATAAAAATTGATCATGTTGCAAGCAAAAAATCCACTAAATTAATCAAACTTGTACTAAACCCTGATTTTTGGCCAGGAAAATGATTCCTGGCGGTTCCTCGTGTAAGTGGGACACCAAATCCTAATTCTTGATTTTTTTTTCTAAAATTTGATGGAAAGCTGTCAATTTTTATTCATGTATGTGAAGAAACCACAATTCAGAAACAAATCAAGTAGAATTAACAACAAATAACATGTGATAACATCTGCAAAATTAATCATCAATATATCCCGACGTAATATTTGATGGGACACCAAGATCTGGAAAAATTAAGAATGGCCATAATTTTCAGATTTTATATATTTTCACCACCTATTCTGTCTAAAACTTTAAAACTATGTAAATGCTACTAGAAATGACCAAAAAAATAGATACACTGTTGCTTGATATGGATTCTACACTCAAAAGTAAAGGTTCCTTAGTAAGCAATTTTTCGGGAAACCAAACCTTACACGAGGAACCCATTTATAGAATTTCGCTCATATTTAAACAAAAATAGTTTTAAGTATGATTTCAGCTTATTGTTTTCAAAATTGGTTTGTTTTCTATCATTTATGACCTTCTGTTATCCATTGTACCACACCATGGGGCTGCATATCTAACAAATTGACAGTGATGTAAAAATGTCACAACATATTGCCCAAAAAAGTGATAATTTTGGCATTTCTTCATCAAAATATACAAGTCCGTTTGTAAAATAAAAATATTAAAAAATTGTTTAAATGCAGATACACCCCTGCACAACAATATTTAAAAGTAAAAGTGAGCATGGGACTTAGAATTTCTTAGCTATGATCTAGTGAAAGCACTCATGTCACTGAAAATGGTATTTTTCTAGCGAGACCTGAATTTATGGAATTACCCATATTCATGATAGCATTATCACGCAAAGTTAGAAAAGATGAACGTTACTAAGGGTTGAAATCCAATCAAGCAAGCAGAAGTAGCTCTTGGGTCGGTGGTTGGTGCAAATCAGGATAAGGTAAAATTGCATCACGGTATGAAGAGCCGTAGGTTCAAGACGCACTGGATAAGTGATTTTTTTTTTTTTTTTTTATTTCATAGGAAATTTTGTTTTAACAGATGCCAGCGTTTTGTGCATAGGAATGGGAATGAAAATTATCATTTCTGTGTTAACTTAAATACACAATTATTACATTCAGGTGAGTGAAGTCCTGACATTCTGCTAGTAATAGAATTAAGCTTTATATATTAGTGGATGGAGGGGGTAGGGTCATTTTAAAATTGATTCATCACCCTGTTTCAGCCAACTCTTCATCAAGCACAAATTTTATTTTACTCTTTTCCGACCAAGAATTAATAACAACTTATGAATAGGAAGCAATGTTGAGCAACCCAGCCCCCCCCCCCCCCCACACACGCACGGACACAAACACACCCGTTATAGTATACATGCACACAGCACACGCACGCTATGACTACGATTATGTTCATTATGCATGGTTTGTCAGATTCGAACTTGAGATGCCGTGTCATGCATTCTTTGATTTTATGCTGCTAGTGCTGCACGTTGTAACTTGGAAACTGCTATGTTATGCAATATGTTTCTATCTCTATAGTTGAGATGAAACTCAAGAGATTATGCAAATATATATGTTGTTGCTATTCATTTGAAATAGTGTTGTTGGTGGTGCATCATGAGTTCCTTTTCAAAACAGATAATGCGGAGAGCACAATGAGGATAACGATTGCTTGGACAGAATAATACAGTTCGAACAATAATGTTCCTCCTAGCGCCTCAAAAAATGCAATAGATCGTACACCTGTTCTGAATAATTATACATAAGCATGAATGAAACATGTCGAAGATGTGTGAAAGGGCTGAAAGAATATGCTTTAAATTCCGCTTCAGAACGTGGTTCAACGGTAGATGGTATTGGTCTGTTTTTAGATCTCAAAGTACGCGGATCAAATCCACCCAAATGAAGTCCTGCGTTTTTTGTATAGTATTAGTTGTTGGTTCTGTTTCCATGTTTTGTGTCATTCTCCTTTCATTTCACTTTTTTTCTCGTCATTTTTTGTTCATTATATTCTTTTATTTATTTTGTTTTAAATTGTTTCAATTCATTTGTTTCTTTTGTAATCTGCATTTAAAAACAATGTTTTCATGATTGGTTTTGTTTGCATTCATTCAAATACAGTACGCACATAGCGCACACACCTCACACACGTTAATACCAGAATAAAGTTAGCAAGTATCTGTAATCCCAATATAAATCAATTGTTGGCCCCAAAGTCCACTCAGATTGATAAAGGGACAACATTTCTCCTCCGATAGACAAGATCGCTACTATATTTTCTTGCCCAAGTGCTTCAAAATATGACGACATCTGGGATAACTTCGATCACTTAATCGACTGTAAATCAACGGCATAATATGCCATTACAAAATGGACTATCATGCAGAGAGCGCTATAATAATGCATAGTTACGTAATATTCAAACAGATCGACTGCTTGTACGAGGTTTATCTGCCTAGTAACAGCTTCAGTGTGCGTCGTAAAATATGATAACAAAAGAATCACATGGAAACCAAACAGGTGATCGTGATGAATAGAAATTCAACTGGAAAGAGAAAAATAGTTAAAGACAAATTACCTTATCAGATGAACATAATGCTTAAATATAGAGCGATTTTGTAATAAATATTTGTACATGGAATATTTTCTATGGAATGATTTGTGAAAATACTATAACATGTTAATGTAAAACACATTCCCTTATTCAAACATATCAGGAACCAATGGCTATGAGGCAGAATGCATGTTGTACATACATACTTGATAGCTACATTGCTATTTAACATGTTTAATTTGATTGAATTGTTTTTAATTGTCATCTACCAGCATTTAGGGGATTTGGCTTTAAGGCGCGTATTTTCTTAAAGTAATTCTAATACAATACGTAATCCTCATTGATTTACTGGTCGTGATGTTCAGTGAAATATTTTGGAGGGGTCGAAGGGGAAGGAAGATGGGTAGCTTGAGAGACATCGTTAAATGGACCAAGGCCCAAGGGTGTCGAAAATTCATAACAAACATTATTTTAAAAACACGTTACAAGTTACAAGTTGCCCCTTCCCACTTTACCACTATTTGGCGGCCTTGGGGAACCAACTGAATAAGTGGTCTCGGTCTCGGCCTCGAACATTTTTGGCGACGGACATGCACCCCCCCCCCCCCCCCCCCCCATGGGCGTCGATACTTACGTAATACCCATTCATCAGGGGGATGGATGAATAGATCATCCCCCCTGATGAATGGGTATCAATGTCAGATCGTCGCCCATGCCCCCCCCCCCCCCCGCCTACACGACTCTTAACTAGTGTGTTTGTGTGTGTGTGTGTGTGTGTGTGTGTGTGTGTGTGTGGGTGGGGTGTGGTGGAGTGGGACAGGGAATGCCATGATTTCACCTGAATGTCATAATTGTGTATCTGACAAAAAGTAAATGATTTTCCTTCCTATTCCTATGCACAAAACGGTGGCATTTGTTAAACAAAATTTCCTATGAAATCGAAGAATAAAAACATAATTAATCCAATGCGACTTGAACCTACGGCTTTACATACCGCCATGCCTAGAATGATTTGCACCAACCACCGACCCAAGAGCTACTTCTGCTTGCTTGGTGGGTTTTTTACCCTAATACCCAGGGAGCAAACACCCCCTTTTTTAGGATATCAAACATGGAATGTTATAAAAGGTTGTGCACCAGAAATGTCTTCTAGGACCTTCTAGGATCACAACCTAGGTGCACAACCTCGCGATCTAGCTACTGGAAATCCACAAAACGCGTATGAACGATTTAACCCCTAATGTACATAAATAGCGCCTTAAATCCTTAGGGTTTATGAAGGTTTGTCTCTGCTATTTTCACAATAACACTAACACGTATAATGATATCATCAAATTGATTCAGATTCGTGATCTGTATGGTCTCGTGCATCGTTTGATACCAAATTTGACCGCATCATATCTTTTTGTAATGTGTCACGTGTCATTTTTAAGTCACGTGTCATACAAACAACATTAAATTACATGTTCAGTTATGTACAAAACGCATTGAAAACTATTTAAAACGTTACACACTTTTTATTTGGAAGTCTTCAAATGGCATTCAATGTTATTTGGGAAAGTTTTTCAAATGATATACAACAAAAGTAATAAAACAATAGAACACATAACGTATTAAAAACAATAAAATACATAAGAATATGAGTTCTTTATAGTGTATCTTTGGTATATGTTTTTACTAAATCATCATAATAAAAGTAAACGCATATATTTATTTCACATCTTGATAATGAAATGCACATAATGTAGATAGCCTATAGCAATATAGACTATGGAATGCAAATATGTAATAGGCCTAAATATAGAATATCCATCATGAAAGAACCCTTACAATTTAGAACAACATCATTATACTGTTTGAATCCGTGACATTGCATTCTTGTCATTGATGGTGATCACAGCTCCTACGGAGAAGCATCTCCTTTATTGAGAAAATATCTTTAATAGCGTGTATATTGCAGCTTTTCAAAGATTTGAATCCTCGAACTGGTCAGGATGATGGATTAACAGCTATGGTTACATTAGGTGACTGCGAATATCTAGCCGTAAGTGCATTTTCCATCACTTAATCATGTTAATGTAATGGTCAAAAGTGTCACATTAATTTCATAGGGATGTGTAAATTAGGGTAGTGCTGGTTTCCACATTTCAGGTATATACTACCCGAGTTAAGATCCTTCATTATAGAGACACATGTAATGATGTCATCATTGACATTGGTGACAACTCTGTGAGCCACTTAATACCCGAAACCACAGATAATCAAGAAACCAGTCTTCAGATTTGTGGATTAAAGACTAGGACTCGGACATGAAAATCCCCTTCCATTAATTGCTCACTTTACTCCCACTTCCCTGGTCAAGTTGAATTAAGGGCAGATTTAAGCGGTTTATTCAGACACTGTTCTCACTGAGGAACCTCAGAGCGTTTGTTGCAACACATCCATGGTTCAAAAACTAAATGATTGTCAAGCACATCATTGTGGATGTTGTGTGGCAAGATCGGTAGAGCGCGCGCTTTCTGATCTCGAGATCCCGAGTTCGAACCCTGCCCACTCCGTTTGTCCTTCAGCAAGACAATTAATCCACATTGCTGCTCTCTACCCAGGAGTATAAATGGGTACTTGGTCGGGTGTTAATTAGCCTTCAGCGCCCGTTGGGCAGCTTGGGCTAGTATGCTCCCCTGGGAGTTGAGATGGTGCACAAGATAATGTACCTGATGACCAAGGGTAATAATGCGCCTCTGAATAGGCAACTAGATAGATGGCGCTCTATAAAAGCTATATATTATTATTATTATTACTCTTTAGCGGATGATGTACTGTACATAAATTTATGCTGTTTAGTTTTAGAGGGATATCATTTAGCAAAATTCTTTAGTAGTATAAATCAACATATCCAAAAGTATAGTCTAGTGTATTTCACATTTGTGAAAATACCATAGAGTATATTATATTGGCATCTAAAAAGAACTGATTTTTGTATGTGATATGTCGCATGAGGATGGTTGTTTAATGTGTCACTTTGTAGCTTGTCCACTCTTTTAGGATCTTCATCAGGCTAGCCTTGATAACGATACTAACCCCCTTCCTTGAGTACAATGTGGGAATATAAGTGTACTTCTTGGCTTTTCGTCTTCGAATGAATGGTAGTTGTTAAGCTTTACAAGAATGTCATCTAATCAGTGGGAAAAGACTCATCCCAAAGATATGTAAGCTTCCATACCCTGTTATTTTGACTTTGTATTTCCAAACGATGTCGATACACCCTCCTATCGCCTCCTATTATAATATTGAGTGCCAATCGCAACCAAAATGTATGCAGGTTTGTAATGTAAAATGCGACAATGCATAACAACAACATTTATTTGTTTGTTATATTATACACAATAAAAGAAAAAGAAAGCAAATATGGTTTATAATCATTGTAAACATTATTGATTGTATGGTTATTTTATGTATCTTTCTAGACCTAAAAATGTTTACAAAGGCCTGCAATATATCATAAACGTTTTGCTTGTAATAACGATTGGAAGGACACGTGCCTTCCAATCATGAGGTCCCGAGTTCGGAACCAGAGAGTGCCCGGAAGGATGGGACGTGATTCTTTAGCACTGTTTTCGCATACAAGGTGCCAGGCTGGAAGACTCCCCAGGGAGTGGAAATGTGTACTTGTGTGCTGGATTTATTACAGTATGTATCCAACGCCTGGGACTCTGGGAGTAAAAATAATGATGCGCCGCGAGCGTCAAATAGACAGAACGTTCGCTATATAGCAGCCACCTCATTGTCATTATAATTATTACAATTATTACTCTTATGTGTGTTCCTTGTGTCAAATTATTTTGTTTTGTATTGTTTTATCATTTGTTTTGCCAGTGTATCATATAAAATGCCATTCAACATTTAGTTCATGTTTTAACGATATAAAATGTGTCATTCTATAATCTGAAACATTTCCATAAATTGTTGTCCATAAGAGTATGTGAAATTTCATTTTATATGTCTGACACGTGACATATAAAGACACGTGACATAAAAACCATAGATATAAAAAGGCTCAATTTAGTATCAAAAGATGCACAAATATATATGGAAGACATATCCAAAGAATTGCGATGATAGCAGCATGCATATTGGTGTAATCTTGAAAATAACAGAGTAGAACATTCATGAACCCTAAGGATTTAAGGCGCTTTTAACGTACAGTAGGGGTAAAATCCTTCATATGTGTTTTGTGGACTTCCAGTAGCTAGTTTGCAAGGTTGTGCACCTAGGCTGTGCTTCTACAAGGTCCTAGAAGACAATTATGGGCCCCAACCTTTTATAACATTCCATGTCTGTAAAACCCCCTTTGCTCCCTGGGTATAAGTAACGTTTACCTCTTCTCAATTGTACATGATTATGCTATCATGAATATTCATTAAGACCTGCTCGAAGATCGTTGACAAAGGGCTAGATACATATTCATTATACTAGATCCTTGTGGACGGGGCTGGGGCTGTTGATAATACCTGCTAATACTGTGAAAAAGTAGCGCCTCTAGTCAAACTTTTACGGTATGACATACATGAGGCTACAAGTACAATTGTAAAAACGGTAACAGGAATTTAATGTTTAGGGTATTTTTGTTTTAATCAAATCAATTATGTTTATTCACAATGTAAAATACGGTTACTCGTGTGATAGTCTTTTTCGCGATCACTGACGCCTTGTCAAAATGAATGCATGGTCAAGCATATGTACGCCACTTTATGTTGTGTGTTTCTCATCAGAATAAAAGGATTGTAGGGTTAATCGCAGCCATATTCGGGGGAGCACTAACTGGCGCAGTTACAGCTGGACCCGGTGGAGCTGCTGTTGGAGCCGCATGTGCAGTAGTTGGAGTTTTGGTAAGAACAGTATTTATATCCTATTATTAATTTTATATATTGCCTTATTACAATTATCTCTCATAAAATTGTTGTTACTAGAAGATGTATGTATATTTGGATCATCTCTCCCCATGCTCACATGCACTCTAGTTTAAACTTACAAACATACATGTATATTTAATATAAATTCGTTTGTATAGTGTGTATTTGGAAGCTTTTGGAATATACAAATAGTGAACAAATAGTGAACATTTTGAAACTTTAAATTGCACCTAGCCCGTTGGCCATGTGCATTTTCAAAGACACAGTAATCTCATAACACTTAAAGTAGGATAGGAGAGTGGCTTAAAAATACAGAGCCTAATTACAGCTGTGCTGAAACTTGAACCCGGTTATAGGGTATCCAGTTTCGATTTCCGAACGCCGACTTCTTTCACCACTTGGCCACCACGCAGTATTCTTAATTAATAAAACGCACTTGTGTCAGATCCTAGAACAAACCAGATTATCAGCCTTCCATATGCGTACCCAGGGAGGGAGTTGCGGGGTTCAAACCCCCTCCCCCGCTTTGATGAAAAAATGACTGTTTGGGGGGGGGGGGGTTAAGCCCCCCCCCCCCCCCCCTTATCACTTGTACTGGTCTTGAGACCACCTTTTAGCGGTTTTGACCATCATAACCAATGGTCTCGGCCACAACTTAACAAGTGGCCTCGGTCTCGACCTCGGTTTGGAAAATTGTTGACGGACACCATCCACCTCGAAAAATGTTGACGGACACCCTCCCCTCGAAACAATTTTGACGCCACCCCCCCCCCCCCTCAAAAAAAATTCACCGACACCCCCTCGAAAATACTTGACGGACAACCCCCCCCCCCCCCCCCCTCCCTGGGTACGCCAGTGCAGCCTTCAGTATATTCATAATCATGTGTGTCGTTCGAAAATTGTATTACAGTCGGATGAAAAGTTAAATGGCAATGAAACCCAAGCAAACTGTTGCTTTCATAGACTTGACGAGATTAGGAGGAATAATCTCTGAAAGTTAGAGCACAATCGGGCCATAAACAAGAACACTATTACTCTTTGAAGTTGTCCATTTATTCCTATGGGGAACTCAAATTGGCAACGCACTCTGATAAGTTTGTGCACTACCCCCCATATGTTTTGTACACAAATTTCCCCATTTTTACAGGGTTTTTTTCAGAGTGGCACTTTTCCATTCCCCAAACTCACGATATGTTGTGTGTAAATGTATTCTACAAACAGTTTGTTGAATTCAAACGAAGGGTAAACATCTATTTTGAGAGAATTGAACAAAATTGAACGTTTGTGTACAAAACTTATGAGGAGTAGTCCACAACTTTGCCACAGTGCGTTGCCAATTCGAGTCATCATAGAAATAAATGGATATTTTCAAAGAGCCATAGTTTTATTAATTCTTGACCGATTGTGCTCAAATTGTTAGAGACTATTTATCCTATTTGTGTCTTATAGTGCATACAACAATTTGTCTGGAATTAATTGTATTTTAAATAGGTCTCATTAAAGATAGGAATGTAAAATAGACATAATTACACATTTATTCCTATGGGGAACTCAAATTGGCAACGCACTCTGATAAGTTTGTGCACTACCCCCCATATGTTTTGTACACAAATTTCCCCATTTGTACAGTTTTTTTTTCAGAGTCGCACTTTTCCATTCTCCAAACTCACGATATGTTGTGTGTAAATGTATTCTACAAACAGATTGTAGAATTCAAACGAAGGGTAAACATCTATTTTGAGAGAATTGAACAAAATTGAACGTTTGTGTACAAAACGTATGAGGAGTAGTCCACAACTTTGCCACAGTGCGTTGTCAATTCGAGTCATCATAGAAATAAATGGATATTTTCAAAGAGCCATAGTTTTCTTATTTCTTGTCGTGTCTTATAGTGCATACAACAATTTGTCTGGAATTAATTGTCCTTTAAATAGGTCTCATTAAAGATAGGAATGTAAAATAGACACAATTACACAATACTGTGAGGGAGGGGGGGGGGGGTAATGTTGACAAATCTGTTCTGTTTAATTGTTATCTATGTTTGCTACTGATATATACATTTGATTGTGCGATAAATAATATTTACTCCTCCCTTTTCCCTCCCATGCTCATTTTTATCTCCACCCCTCTCTCTCTCTGTCTCATGTTTTCCCTTACTCTCACAGGCAAGTGAAACAATTCAGAACAATCTCTAACCTATATACAGCTTTAAATACCTTAACAAACCCTAACAAGACTGGAGGAGGGGGGCCCTCATCAGGCCCCCTCCGCGATCTCCGCGATTGATTTGAAGAGCCACAGTCAGAAATGTTCAGTACGGATGTTCCGGGCATACCACTTCACAATGAAGAACTGTAAAATAATATATATTTTGTGCGCGTCATTGAGAAAAAAAATCGCATGCTGCTTCTTGTTTGTTTGGTCGGTATAACTTTTGCAATTTCAAATAATTATTGAAATGAATAAAATGCAATTACAATTTGATTGATAAATGAAAAATAAAAATATCTTAAGTAATCAGAAATGAAAGAATTTCAACTAAATAATTAAAACAAGCAATGTACTGTGTAAGTGTAACTATGTACTATTCATAAGGAAGAAGAATACAGAAGATAGGCATCGCAAGCATGAAGAGCTTGAAATGCGGACGATACCAGCAAGAAAAGAGAAAGGAGAAACAGATTGGACGGGGAGATGAACAATACTGCCCCCCCCCCCCCCCCCCCCCCCTCCCCATGACAAAACGGCATAACATACAATTGTTTCAAAATTCATTTTGTTTGCCTTTTGGTACTCAATACATCATATTACACATGTTAAACCATTTTTTTTATTTTGAAAGTGTCACTGTCCATGATTAATTAGCATGTCTAAATGGCACAACAGCAATGTTTGTCTTATAAACCCATGACAAAAGAGCATAACATCACAAAGCATGCGTGCACTGAAGCAGGATATCGGATATGCACTTGTGCGCGCAAGGAGACACTACCAACCAATCAGAACTGACATTTCTGCATAAAGTGGTTATTTTTTGTTGTTGAAATTGACAACGTTCAATGAATATGAATGAATAATATGAGTTTTTATTGATTTTGTAAATTTCTTATAAAATCGTAAAAATTTGTTTAAAAATCGTTCAAAATTGACCTAGTTTTAGGCAAATACCTACATTCATGTTATTTGAAGACTTTAATTCAACATGTACATAATATTAAATATCATAACTCATTGAATTAACAGTGTCTTGCATTAATTCCTTTCTGTCAAAGTTTGACCATTCATTGTTAAAGCAGTAAAACCACGATAAAACAGCATAACAGACATTTTAGCCCTGTTTTGAGCGTAAAATGCGAGATTTTTCAAAAAAATAATTGAGATTTTTCAAAAAGAATTATTGAGATTTTTCAAAAAAATATTATTAATTGAATCTTGTAAGACATGCCAAATGTCTATTCAGACAAGTTGCAACATAATTTACGCAGTCACAAAGTCTCTAAAGGCTTTCAAAAAAACACGTTTTGCCTTATATCTCATAAACTTCAAAATGTCTGTTATGCTGTTTTGTCATGGGGGCAGAATAGTGAGCGGTTCACTGTGGTTTATAAGACTTATAGTGGGGAAGCTTTGGCCTCAACTTTATATTTGCCTGTAACAAGTACCAATTATATCTGCCTGTAACAATTGTATTAGGTTGTAACAATTATAATTGAACGAAAAGATTAATTTGCATGTAATAATGTTTGCATACTTGCCTGTACAAAGTAGATTTGACTGTAATAATTATTTGCCTGTATATATAGAAAAAGGCACGTTTTCCTAAAACATTGTAGTTGTCTTTAACATTCATATTTCCACGTTACAAATATATTTGCCTGTATCAATCATTTTGTCTGTACTAATTCTATTTGCCTGTGACAATTATATTTTGTTGGTAACAATTATATTTGAATGATAAATGACAAAAAATATCTCTAGTAACTAGAAATAAACGAAATATTGATAATGAGCAATGCACTGTGTAACTATGTACTATTCATAAGAAAGAAGAATACAGAAGATAGTCATCGCAAGCATGAAGAGCTTGTAATGCGGACGATACCAGCAAGAAAAGAGAAAGGAGAAACATCCGCTAAAGGGAAATATGTCATACAAGGAGCATCTGAAAACATAACTCTTCCCCTTTAATATGGTACCAAATAACCTAACAATTTGTTCCTATTATCATATTTTATTTTTTGTCCTGACTGTACGATTCAATCTTTTTTAGACATAATGTATAAAAAGCATATTAGCCTGTAAAAATTATAGTTGCCTGTACTATTCATATTTGCCTGTACTATTCATATTTGCCTGTACTATTCATATTTGCATGTTACAATTATATTTGCCTGTAACAATCATTTGTACGTACTAATTATATTTGCCTGTGACAATTATATTTGTCGGTAACACTTATATTTGTCTGTATCAATTATATTTGTCTGTAACAATCATATTTGTCTGTAACAATCATATTTGTCTGTATCAATTATATTTGTTGGTAACAATAATATTTGTCTGTATCAATACTATTTGTTGGTAACAAGCATATTTGTCTGTATCAATTATATTTGTCTGTAACAATCATATTTGTCTGTATCAATTATATTTGTCTGTAACAATCATATATGTCTGTATCAATTATATTTGTTGGTAAACATTATATTTGTCTGTATCAATAATATTTGTTGGTAACAATTATATTTGTCTGTATCAATAATATTTGTCGGTATCAATAATATTTGTCTGTAACAATAATTTTTGTCTGTATCAATTATATTTGTCGGTAACAATTATATTTGTCTGTAACAACCATATTTGTCTGTGAACGTTATATTGCCAGTAAAATTCAAATAATCCTGTGAAAATGTTTTTGTTGCCTGAAATAATTATATTAGCTGTAATTTTATGCTTGTAAAAATGATGTTTGTCTGTAACAATTTTATTTGCCTGTAAATTGAGATTTGCCTGTACATTTATATTTGCCTGTAACAATCATATCTTTAATAATTTTATTTGCCTGTAAGAAGTACATTTGTCTCGAAAGCTAGAACCTTCATATTACATACCAAGTATTTTCTTTCTTCATTTGTTAATTAATCAGTTAAATAATTTAATACATCAGATCTATTGTCTATTTCTGTTTTTTAATAGCATTTTTTATAATGTTTATTAAGTGGATATCTCTGGTAAAATCTGATGTAAAGTTTAGCATGAGAAGAAACATTTAGTAAAATGCCGGCTAATGCAAAATTAACACTTGTATTTGTATGTATCAATTATATTTGTCGGTAAGAATTATATTGTCTGTATCAATTATATTTGTGTGTAACAATTTTATTATTGTGTAAACGTTATATTGCCTGTAAATTTTCCTGTGAAAATTGTTTTTGCCTGTAAAAATTATATTAGCTGTTAAAATTATATATGCCTGTAAAAATTATGTTTGTCCGTAACAATCATATTTGGCTGTAACAATGATTTTTGGCTGTAACAATTAAATTTGCCTGTAAAATTAATTTTGCCTGTAAATCATATTTGCCTGTAACTTTAATATTTGCCTGTAACAATCATATTTTCCGTACAAATTGTATTTGGCTATAACAATTTTATATATCTGTAAAACCTTCATTTGTCTGTAACAAATTATATCGAAAGCCAGAAACTTCATATTGCATAAGTAATTTCTTCTTCGCTTGTTTCTTAATCAGGTAAATAATTTAATACATCAGGTCTATTGTGTATTTTTGTTTGTTTAATAGCAATTTTAATGTTAATTAAGTAGATATCAGTGGTAATTTCTTATTTTTTTAAGTCTAGCATAAAATGATAAATTTAGTAAAATGCTGGCTAATGAAATTTACACATTCCACACAGCTGCACCTATGTACAATTGTAATTAAAATCTTCTTCCAACGACATTTCAAAATTCGTATGTTAATAATGCCACATTCTACGTTTATTACCACTTTGTCCCCTTGCAAATCTGTAACTTTCATTTTACGTATCATTGATGACGCAAAAGTGACCACTAGTCAAATATATCAGTTCTAAAACAATTATTCATTGTAATTTGAAGTCATCATTGTTTAGTGTTTTATAGCCGACTCAGATTTGTTTTTACTCTACTAAAAAATATAGAAACATGCTGTGATTAGTACGTTGTACTTGAAAATGTCCTTATTTTACATTGTCCTTACCTATACATGTATGTATAACATTTGTAATGCCATTTGTTACTTTTTACCCCAAAATAAAACGTTAAACTTTAAAAATTGTCATGGACCCAAAGTGCACTGATTTGTTTTTTGAGTGAGGGTACGTTTTTTCTACAGGTAAGGGTTTGGCTTAAAACAAACATCCAGAGATACACTCGCACATACTTTATATACAATTTAATACAAATAGTCAGTGGTGTAGCGTGGTCGGACTGATTTGGGGCATGCCAATTATTATTATTATTTATTTTTATTTATTTTTTTTTTTTTGGGGGGGTGGCAAGCATTATGCATTGATATATTTTTTTCAATGTTATATCCCTTATATTTTTTGTAAAATTTGTGCAAATTGTTGGGGGCGTGCTCCCCCCCCCCCCCCCCCCCCCCATCCCGTAACTACGCCACTGCAAGTATTTGTATGCATACCGACAGAGAGTTTGAACAAACAGACACAAACAAACTCTCACTCACCATCACAAGTTGACACGGCCATGGGTTAATTATATTCATTGTGTCATTCACAAACATTCTCACACACCTCACCATACACATACCCAAATTTAGAACGGTTGCAACATAATTCATAGTGTTATCTATATTTGATATACATACCTACACAGACAGACCTGATGAAAACTTGTTAGTGAAATGATTATATATAACTCAATGAATATGAAGACAATTTCATCATAACTCAATCCTTTATAATTTATTTAATATCATGTTCATTTTTATGAACGTTAGTACTTTTTAATGACGAGTTTAAGCATAGTTCTGGCGAGCTTGCCGAGTTATGCCGAGCTTTCTCGAGTCGTCCGAGTTATGCACGAAAATTTGCGGGTTATGGCGAGTGTCCATTTATGTCGACTCGCCCCAACTCGTAACTAGAACTCGGCAGTCATGGCAGTGTGGATTGTTGGTAAATTCTAGTGCTTGCATTCATTAAAGATATACAAGTATTAAAGGGGAAGGAACTCCTAGCCTTTTGACTTACTGGATGTGATGAGAGCATAACTCTTGTCATTTCTAGTCACTTATTTCCTCATGAATATTCCCAATAATGAAAATAATCAATATTTTATGGCCCACTGTCGTCTACTTTCAATGCCAACAGGAGGCGGCCATTTCTGACGTGTCAGGCGGAGAACACAATAGCGGGTTACGATAATGATATTGTGTTCTCCGCCTGCCACGTCATTTCACCGCGAGTAGTTGAAGAAATGGCCGCCTCCTATGGGCATTGAAAGCAGACGACAGTGGTCCATAAAATATTGATTATTTTTGTAATCGGGAATATTCATGAGGAAATAAGTGACTAGCAATGATAGTAGTTATGCTCTCATCACATCCAGTAAGTCAAAATGATAAGAGTTAATTCCCCTTTAAAGTATTAAAGATATATAAGTATTGGTTCTTTTGGAGAATTTAGTTGTTAGGTTCTCGCTAGGTGTTGAATCCACGTAAACTTTGTAAGACCATCGGAATAAGAATAATATACTTCCCACTAAGTTCTCTCATTTTTGTGAAATTCTGATTTTAACAGTTATTATGTCTTCATATCGAGGCATCAAGATGTTCAGACGATAATCTGACTCCGGGCTCTAATATCTAACCGTACCAGGCAAGAAAACAATAACAACTATGCAAAACACCGCGCGGGCACGGGTTAGCGTCGAGTAAGAATAACTATGTTCTGTTCAAAACATACAGTAAATATCACGGTCTCATCTTATAATCACAAGATATGTATAATAACGATGTATTATTGTTATTCAATCATTGAACTGTATATGGATACTTGTCGGTGTGGTCGCGGATTGTATCCGGCCGCGGCATTAGTCCGGTAGTGCAGTTTAGGGAGATATTATATTGTTGGTTGCTAATATCAATTGTTCATAGCTTTAGCCATTCAATCTAAACATATCCACTAATAAATCTAACCATATCCACCAAATATAACATATAGCTACCATGTCAGGGCTGGAGTTAGTCTTGTTCGCAGCCACCGGGCAAATAACAACACATTACTACATGTTTTGGTACTGTTTTGTGATATCAAATAGATACCTAACATTTTGCAAAGGGTTGAGTAATATATAAACAAAGCAATTAATTTCCACCACTTACGGAACCACTACTATTTCCTGGTTCCTGGTTTGCGAGTGCGCCAATTCTACTCACGCGTACGTTTGTAGGCAATATAATTCCGAGCGATTCGCTTGCTGCACCCGCGGTAGTCTACACAATTCAGACCGCATAAACGCATGATTTAGAATGGTGATGCGGTTTCCAATTATTTTTTTTTCTGCAAACATATTTTTGTGAACTTGTTGATGGAATGGAATACTAAATATGTTACCTTTCTATTATGCAAATATTAGTTTTGGGTGGTGGTACCCTTTAAAACAAATTTAAGTTAGCAACCAAAAATAATATATCAACACCTCGGACAAAATCTGGTAGAGGAATGTGTCCGCCCGGACACCGGGCGGTGCGCGGCGGCCCTTTATAGGATGCGAAAACAAGAGGACCAACCCTTTTTCGGCGTGTCATTTATAGATTCCCATAACGTGTCAAATCACTCAAATCACTACACGTAATATAAGATAGCTGGTTCCTAATTTCCTGAAAATAAGGACAATGAGAAAATGTGATTACCAGTAAGTTTGCTTTGGATAAAAAAAACACTACATGTATTCAAAGCACACATGCATGCAATCGTGACTAGACTCGAACGCTCACAATCGCTGTTGGTTCTTTGTTCGTTATAAACTGTGACCTGTGAGTCACGTCACGCTATATAATCAATGAGTGCTATCCGTGAACTGGCGCTTATTGTGTACTGCCGTACTATTATAATTTTCATAAACGTAACATTCTTTATGTATTTAATTTGTATATCCACCGACTGCGAATCACAACGTTGTGTGTTATCGGCCTCCTCCGTGCTTCCTATGCAGGAAATGATTCACGGAAAACACTCGGATAGAACGATAAATGGAGGGTATGAGACAGTCACACCTCATGCACGCTTAGGACCGAGACTACTATTTCTCGAAAATAGTATGGTGTTAACCCGGTTGAATAGTAACCCCTGCACATCACAACCAAAATACTGCAAGAATCTTCAGAATTGACGGAGGCAGTTCAATACGAAGAACAACAAGAAGAAGGAACCCCACGATTGCCGGACACTATAAGCTTGAAAACATGTTACGAAAATTCATCAAATCTTGTATTGTCTTAGCAATAGGCCTATCCTTTGTGGGTAAGTGATTAACATGTTTTGATTTGATTTGTTTTGTTTTGACATTTGTTGGTGCGGGCTTTACAATGTCGAGTGGAAATTTTAGGAAACGGCAAGTTGCAATATTTGCCTATTATGATAGTTCTGAACTGAAAACGTGAAAGTAGGCCATATTTTGTATGACAAAAAAAAAACAATAACAATGTAAATTTATATTCTTGGCATGCAAGGAGTTGTAATTGTACAGGATTTTATTTTCAGGGGGCATGGGTTTGCCTATTATCTCATACACTGATGGAAATAAATGTCTACATATCGACATTAAGCTGGCATGTAATGTATTATGTTGGCTGGTATATGTACTAGTTAATATAATTATATCTGGTATTCCCATTTCAGGAATATTGGAAGCACAAGAGCATCATGTCGTAACAACTTCTGAGGTGGTTCTGACGAAAGGGATGCCCGGGGTTCTGCCGTGCATTTACGACAATCCCGTTTTCTCAGTGTACTGGAAGAAAGGAGAAACATCATCCAAAGCATCGGTCATAGTGGCGCTAGATGAGTTTTACAATAAAGGGGATCGATCGGGACCGGGAATCGACGACGGACGGTTCAACATCACTGATGACTACTCACTGGTAATCCACGACGTCCTGGTCGAAGACGAGGGGATGTATTTTTGTGAGGTCTCCAACTTGAATACTAGCGTTCTCGTCCAGAATAAAACCGATGTTGAAGTTATAGGTAATATAATCATCATCATCATTATCAGTATCAGTATCGTCATGATGATGATGATGATGATGATGATCATCATCATCATCATCATCATCATCATCATCATCATCATCATCATCAGTATCGTCATCATCATCATCATCAGCACTACCACCATCATGTTCATCAGCATCATTATCATCCTGGTGTCATAGACTCTGTACATTAAAGTTGTATTAAATCACCGCAGTAACACAAAATACTAAAGTATTCAGTAGTGTTATATTTCATATTTCCAAAATATGTTGTCACTTAGACCAAAAATATCCTTTAGTTGACCTGATACAATAGTGAATGTTATTTTATTTTTCTTATAATACTCCGTAGAATTACCAGGGTGTTATATGTATTGTCATATAGACTATTGTCGTATAGTATTGTAGTCGGAAGGATAAGAAGAACAAACTTTCATATTCAATGATCCTCGCCGAATACACAACAGATAGCAATTGCCTTTGCTAGCATTTTGCTTGAATCTTTATGCATCAAAGACACGCATTTGCTATTAAACAAGCACAATCTTTTGCTCTCAAGCCCAAATAATTGCCTTCCAAACAAGCAAATGCCCCAAACCGTGTGCATACAACAAATCTCATGTCATGCTTGTTCAGACCAGCTTGAGCTCTTGCTTACTTGGGACATTCGCGTTTTAGCATGATGTTTATGCTCATGAAACGTTTTCATCAAAGCTCATGATAATTATTCAAGAGCCCAAAGCTTCTAGGGCTATATTGTGATGTCCTGTTTGATTAATTATATTCTGTCATTTTAGAGACGTGTTTCATGTAGGAAATCTTGTTCATGTTTTTGTAAAAAAATTGTTTGACCTGCCATGTTTTCTGCCAAGATTTGTATTCTTAACCTGCAGCAGCTGATACTTCTAAATACACACGAAATTCCTTGGTCATCTTGACTAAATGTTGGATGTATAAATCTTGGTTCTTTGCTCTTTCTCATTTACAATAAATGTATTTTAAAATCAACACTTTTCATTAAAAAAACAAGCACGACAATTTACCCAATTTACCTATACTGTAGTCGCCTACAGGATTACCATATGTCACACCCTGTATAATGGGGGTAGTATTTTTGGTAACGTTGTTCCTCTCTATTCAAATGTTCATATTTGGAAATATTTTCCGGGGAAAGAAATGCTGCCGATTCAGAAACTGCAAGAGCAAGCTGTGAAAAGGGGTGAAAAGCGTTTTGTATAATTTGTTTTCGAAAAGCGCTATACAAAATTTGTTATTATTATTATTATGAATACACTATAAACTCCCCTTTATTTCCCCTTTATTTGTACTGTCGAGCAATGTTCGCACGACCGGAACGATTCTTCTGTTACGTATAATTAGGTAGGTTAAAAAGCTACATTGTTATTGGCCTAGTCCCACTGCACCGTTTCCTGTCATGTTGATATCCGGAAGGTACTAGCAGAAACAAGCAAATGCCCCAAATCGTGTGCATACAACAAATCTCATGTCATGCTTGTTCAGACCAGCTTGAGCTCTTGCTTACTTGGGACCAGGGGCGTCGATCACGGGGGGATGGGGGGATATATCCCCCCCAATATTTGAGGTGGGGGGATGGCCTGTATTATCATCCCCCCCCCCCCCCAATATTTGGGAGGGTAAACAAAAAAGAAAGAAAAAAGTATACTGGCGCATGTAATTGTGAAGAGGCTACTATCGTATGTCTTATGTTAGAAAGTCCTTACTCATTCCTCCATAAGCAGAAGAAGTGCGATCCGCCCTTTGGTTTTCTGCAAACTTGATTTCATTAATTGTGTTTATCTATAACACGGTAACTCAGAAACAAGTTTATAAAACGTGAAATTGATGCCTTAGGTATGCTCCAGATTGCACAATTTCAAGCCCCAAAATGCAAAAGCTTCCTACCGTGGGAGGGGGGACACCCCCCTCCCACACCCCCCCCCCCCACCCCAGCGCGGATCTACGGGGGGGGGGGGGGGGTTAGGGGGTTTAAACCCCCCCCCCCCTTGGGCTGCCAAGTGAAAATGTGATGTGCATAGACAAACGCCATCATGGGTTTAAACCCCCCCCCCCCCCCCCACCTTCGGCTGCCAAGTGAAAGTGTGATGTGCATAGAAAAACGCCATCATTGTGTCCAGACCCACACAGTATCCGTATCGTCATTGGGTCAACCCCCCCCCCCCCCCCCTTAGCAAAATAGCCCCCCAAAAATCGCCTCGCCGCTACGCGGCTCGGACTTCGCCGCTTCGCGGCTCTTGGACGATGCTCCGCATCGTCATTGGGTCAAACCCCATGATCATCCTCCCAACCATGAGAAGAAATCGACGCCCTTGCTTGGGACATTCGCGTTTTAGCATGATGTTTATGCTCATGAAACGTTTTCATCAAATTTCATGATGATTATTAAAGATCCCAAGCTTTTAGGGCTATATTGTGATGTCCATTTTAGACTCGTGTTTCATGAAGGCAATCTTTTTCATGATTTTTTTTTGTCCTGCCATGTTTTCTGCCAATATTTGTTGTCTTAACTTGCATCAGCTGATACTTCTAAATACACACGACATTTCTTGATCATCTTGACTTATGTTGGATGTATATATCTGGTTTCTTTGCTCTTCCTCATTTACAATAAATGTATTATCAAAAGTAGCACTTTTCATTAAAAAAACACGACCATTTTACCCAATTTACCTATACTGCTAGTCACCTACAGGATTAAATAGAGCACACCCTCTATATGGGGTAGCATTTTTGGTAACGTTGTTCCTCTCTATTCAAATGTTCATATTTGGAAATATTTTCCGGGGAAAGAAATGCTGCCGATTCAGAAACTGCAAGAGCAAGCCATGAAAAGGGGTGAAAAGCGTTTTGTATAATTTGTTTTCGAAAAGCGCTATACAAAATTTGTTATTATTATCATGAATACACTACGGTATGAACTTCCCGTTAATTGTACTGTCGAGCGATGTTCGCACGACCGGAACGATTATTTTGTAATATATATTATTCGGGTAGGTTTGAGTATAAGCAACATTGTTATTGGCCTAGTCCCACTGCACCGTTTCCTATCATGTTGATATCCGGAAGGTACTAGCAGAAACTGGCAGGAAACGAAATGATGTGGACCAAGTTCGGAATGGACTAGTAGGATACGTTTAGTTCGGCTCTGTTTCCGATGTTGGCTGAAGTTCGACCGTTTCGCCACACTTTGGTCGGATAGGAAACGGAAGGAGAAACAGTGCAGTAGGACTAGGCGATATACATGCAAACAATTGTTTGGGTAGGGTTGAGCACAGCCACAAGCAACCTATACTCATTATTTTTCTCGCACTTGATCGTTTGATTGCATGTCAAGCTCTTGCTTGTGCCTGAAGCAATTGATTGTATTAGAGCACATGCTACTTCTTATGCATTCGGCCCTTGACGCGTACGTTATACCATGGTTCGCACATATACATCTATCATCCCAGCCAATAAGCCATATTGGTCCATATTGGAATACATAACACAAATAAAACAGGGATAAATTTGTCCTTTTACCTATCTTTCTTGTCACCTTTTCAGCCTATGCTACACCTCACATCTTGCAATGCCAAGACGAATCCACGGTAGTTAAAACAGACAATTCTACAAATGAATGCTGGTACAATCTGAACGGTGACGAATCTTCCAAGCTTACCTGCGCAATACGGGGAGTCAAGCCCAAAGTTTCCCTTCTTTGGACACTCAATGGACATGTCATCCCGAACACAACGTCATCCACATCAAAGAGAGACGATGGTACATACAACATCATGACAACTCTCACGGAGCAATTTCGCTCAGCTCGTGATAACGATGTTTTTGTTTGTATCGCGATCGGAGACGCGGTGTACGGACAGGATGGAGAGGCTAATGCAACAATCCACATTAATCCAAGTTATCTTGAGCATGGTAAGATAATTACAATCCACATTAATCCAAGTTATCTTGAGCATGGTAAGATAATTACAATCCACATTAATCCAAGTTATCTTGAGCATGGTAAGATAATTACAATCCACATTAATCCAAGTTATCTTGAGCATGGTAAGATAATTAATATGTGTTTATATATCCTGTCAGACGTATAACCCTATTATAAAGCATAATGTGTGACATATAGTGACTTTTTATGTACCACAGTTTAAATCCCCTTATTAAACGTCTCCGTGACTTTTCTTTAGCGAGCGTTTTGGTTTAACTTTAAATTAAGTGGTAGTTCAGTTTTTGGTTAAAAGGGATATTTGAGTTCTGGTAAGGAGAGTACAGTTTTGGTGAAACTGAATTTTAGTAACCAAAACCTGCATCATTACATTACAAACTAATAGTTATAACTAGAAAGGAACACAACATTACAAATGACGTAGTAAAGATCATGTTATCATTCAAAAAGAGCCGTTAAAACGTAAGAGGGCGCTCTCTAAACACTCATCGGTTTCAACCATTTTGAATAAAATATTGTGCATGTGATGTTTTGTTGAAATAGTGATTAGATAGAGAAATAACCAACAACTATTTAAATACCTATTTTCTAACTTTTTGAAAAGAGGAAGCATTTTAAAAATTATTTTTAACGGCTGGTTCAAAATTCTCTAATAAACCTGGGGCCCCAGCTTTATTACACATTGTTATAATTATTGATATTTTAGCCGTCTCTGAACCGATTTTGATCAAACAAAGATGATTTTATTATTTAAATATTATGCTCTTTCAAATTTTACACTCAGTTTTTAATTACCTCACACAAAAAAAAGTAGTCTAGCGCCCTCTCTACCAAAACTCAACTATCCCTTGAAGAGGGCTCTTTAAGAATTGTTTTTGTAGTAATGTAAAAGTAATTTTAAAGTTTGAGCAAATTCCACACAGTTCTAATAACAGAATCTAAGGGCGTCAACAGCTTCTCAAAAGTGGGGGGACACAGGCTAGGGAGCGAAGCGACCGAGCGGGAGAGGGTGTGGGAGGGGGTGTCCCCCTCCCACTGTAGGGAGCTTTGGCACTTTTGGGCTGCGATTTGGTGCATATTTGAGACAGAAACTTCACATGTATACATGTATGTCAGAGTGAAATGGAATCAAACATACATAATGTATACACTTATGCAAAAAAGTGGGGGAGGGGGACAATCCCCTCCACTTTCAAAAGTGTGGGGGGGGGGGGACAATCCCCCGTCCCCCGCCTGTTGACGCCCATGACATAATCAACTATGTTTGATCAAAAATCAGTTCAGATACGGCTAAAATATCCATAAATATAATATCTGAATTGAATTAATGTTAGGGACAAACTTTTAAACATATTTATAAATCCCACAAATTTATGAAGATATACCATAATGGTTTTTAAATTGTTTTTGATGATCTCTATATTGAATTAGTACATATGATCATATGATACGGTACTTACCACCGATTCATTCTCCAATATGTGATCCAACCATTGGGTGGATTAAAATTATGATTTTTCCCTCCATTCCGCTAAAAATCAGTGATTTATGCGCCTGCTCGACTTCTCTCTCTGTGTTAGCGCGACTCCGAACAGATATGCACAGTAACTAATACCGCGCATACAATGTGTATCGCAAGCGCCGTTCGCCGTTTGCATCGGCGGCCATCGCGATCATCAAAATCTGTTCGGAGTCGCGCTAACACACGGAGAGAAGTCGAGGAGGCGCATACATCACTGATTTTTAGCGGAATGGGGGGAAAAAAATCATAATTTTAATCCACCCAATGGTTGGATCACATATTGGAGAATGAATCGGTGATAAGTACCGTATCATATGTATAATATTAATTTTCAGTCCCGTATTACCCTATTAGCCTAGCGTTCTCTACAGTTAGTTTGACTCTTGAGTTGTAACGGCTCTTTTTGAATGATAACAGGGGTTTTACTTTGTTGTTTGTAATTGTGTATACTTTTCGAGCATGGTGGAGTTATAAATATTAGTTTGTACCGTAATGGTGCAGGTTTTGGTTATTAAAGTTAAGTTTGACCAATACTCAACTATCCCTTTAAGTAATGATTTCTTTAATTTAGTATTATCAAGTTCCCTTCCAAGGTAAGCACCAGATTGCATCATTTCGAGTCCAAATTTGCAAAAGCTCCCTACCGTGGGAGGGGGGACACCCCCTTCCCACCCCCCCCCCCCCCCCCCCCCCGGGGCGCTTCGCTCCCTCGCAGTTATGCCACGCCCCCAATCCGTTGACTTTACCACTTTAAAATTCCTTCCGACGGGCCTGAACTGACCAGTTTAATTACTGACATTATATTTAACCATAACTGTACTTTCCTTTTATTGAGAACCAATACAACCTGCGATCATGGCAAAAGTGTGCAAAGAAAATTGTCATAAATGTGTTTCTGACATCTGAAAACACGAAAACAAATGTCAAG